>JAOTRH010315312.1:0-73593 GCA_034768845.1 Heliamphora exappendiculata
AGTGCAATTTTTAAAACTATATGGAGATTTCTATTTTTGTCAGAAATCTTACGGGGGAGTCAGTGTAATTTATCTTTTTTTTTATTTTTTTATTTTTAGTCAAATTATTATATTTTCTCACTCCTCTCGTCGATACGAGTGGAAAAAATAAATTTTTTTAATTAAAATATAAAAAAAATTTTAAAAACACAAAAATAAATTAATAAGTTAAATTTTATATTACTTATTTTCGTCTCTAGTGAAATTTTTTTTTTATTTTTTGATAAAATTTTTCATTTTTTCAGTTTATTTCAAAAAAAAAAATTTTAAATAGCCCAAACAGAGCCTTTGTGTCCCATTTAAGGAACCATATTTACAAGCCAAATATATAAGCACGAAATGGCTTTCACACTTCTTCGTTGCTCCTCCATTCAAACTGCGAAAGAGGTCAGAGGTGGAGTTGATTTTTTTCTCTATTTCTTTTTTGTGTTTTTTCATTTTTTTATCTTTTTTGTTTTTTGGATTCTTAATTCAAGACCGATTTTAACATCAAATCCATCAGGAATTTCAGTGCACTCAAACTCAAGTTCGGCAATGTCTGCTACCGCGGTGCGACGGAATATTCAAGAGGATCATGTAAATCAATTTATTGGGTTTTTTTTTCTATTATTATTTCATTTTACACACACAAACACATAATATATATATATTCAAATGAGTTTTTTTGATGAAGTTGTTAAATGCTTAAAATTCGCAAAGCATGATTTCTTTTTCAGTAGGGATGTCTGAATTTTTTATGTGTTTTTAGTATTTTAATTTGTTATTTTATTTAATAGTTTATTTTTTTATTAATACCGTTGATTGAGCCTATGTTTGCCTAGCTTAACTTAAAATTTAAGTTTTTTAAAAAAGCCAGTTAATTTGGCTTATTGTGGCTTTTTTAGATTTTTTAAATATATTTTTATATATTTTTTAAAAAAAGCAAAAATATTAACGAAAAAATTAATTCAAACATAAGTTGAGTTTAAAATTTTAAAAATTATTATTTAAAAAATAAAATTTAAAATTAAATATTAAAATGAATAAGTGATGTTAAAAAAATAGGGAAAGGGTATTTGGACAGTATATATCCATAGGGTAAAATATGTAGTATTTTATGTATTATAACTAGCAGTAATGATATAAAAAGGAAAATAATTGGTGCAGGTGGTGATAGACAATGGACTGCTCCAACTGACACTATCAAATCCCGGAGGAACTGTGACGGGAATAAGATATGGCGGAATCGACAACTTGCTGGAACTGCATAACCAACGACTTAATGGAGGGTAGGTTGATGGTGATGCGGATTGAGGTGGAACCGCAAATAGATCATTAAATTTTCAATTTTCTATTCAGGGCCGCGTGAAGAAAAGTGTATTGTTTTAGATAACATTCCGTTTCTCTTTTCTAACAACTCATTTCACAGATTTGAATAATTCATGGCTTTGTTTGATGCAATCGGTAATTAAGTTTCTAATAGTAACTTTGAGCTCCTGTGGATTGCAGATTTTGGGATCTTAATTGGAGCGAAACAGGAAGTCCAGGAACAAAAGGAAAATTCGATACGTATGTGCCCTCTCTTTCTCTCTCTATTTATCAAAAATTCAGTTAGGGACGCAAGATTTTAATTCCGGGGGCAAATGATTTTTAGGTTATGTTTGGTTGATTGGCATGAACACTAGAATAGAAGGATGATTTTGTCATAATAGTTGTTCTAATATTTGGTTAGCCAAAAATTGATAGAAATACTTACTACAAAAGTAATCGATATTCCTCCATTTAATGGAATGAGCATTTCCAATGCAGATAGCAAGAAATTGTCATTTCATTCTTATACAAATCATTTCAGTGAACTAATGAATATTAGATTTTCAAAAATAAAAAATAAAACATCTTTAGGGACGAACCTTTTCAATTTTAAAATATTTGTGGCTAATACTACTATAATGACGCGAAATGCGGATCCTTGACTATGATTATGTTTGGTTCTGGTTCTAACTCCAGACTCGAGATAGTTTAATAAACTTGATAATTGACTATGCAGAATTGAGGGAACAAGCATTAGGGTTATAGTGGAGAATGAGCAACAGGTGGAGCTTTCGTTCACAAGAATTTGGGATCCCTCATTGCAGGCCAAGCATGCCCCCTTAAATATAGACAAAAGGTTTTTGCTTAAATTTTCCTATATTTTTCTTGTATGCATATGTGCAATCTTTAGGCCTTATTTGATTTCTTTGACATGCTTAGTTTTTTTTTTTTGTTTTTTTGGGATTCTTTTCTGTAGAACTTTTTTCAAATTTTGATAAAATTGTTCTACTTTTTTTTGTTATTCCTAATTAAAATAATCTGTTGTTCTACTTTTTTTGTTACTCTTAATTAAAATAATCTAATGCCCAGAAAAGCTAATTTTTTACTAAAAACTATTTTGTGTGTTTATAATGATTATATTTTGGTTTTAAAAAACTATTTTTATAATGAGAGTAATGCAAAAATAAAAAAGTCAAAGCTAATTTTAATAAAATTATTTTTGATTCCTTATAAGGAGAGAAAGGTAAAAATAAAAAATTCAAAGCTAATTTTTGAGAAATTTAAGAGAGAAAGATTTGAGTCGTGACTACTTCTTCATTACTTTACAACTGGGTACACCATGGGCTTTTATACATTTTAGCTTACTCTTGCTCCTCCCGCAACTACCAACTACTCAAACTGACTATCCCATCTAACAGCTAACAATGAGCTGTACATGGAGCTTTATTCGGCTGATTCTCATCCCTTGGATCTTCAAGTGTATTTACTCTATCATGCCCGCGCAAGAATGAGGGAGGAGACCACGAGCTTGTGCTTCAAGGAAAGAAAACGATAAACAGGAAGAGGTTTGGTCAAAAAATCGGCCAATTGAAGCTGAGAGGAAATGTGTCGAATATTAGTCTTATTAGCCAGAACGTTCTCACGAATAAAATGGTAATCGACCTCAATATGTTTGGATCGAGCATGGAAAACATGATTGGAAGCCAAGAAAAGGGCAGAAATATTATCGCACCATAGAATGGGAGTAATAAAATACATAACATGCAAGTCATGAAGTAGCATTTGCAGCCACGACAATTCAGCAGGAGCAGAAGCCATTGATCTGTGCTCAGCCTCGGTTGAGGATTAAGACACTGTAGGTTGCCTCTTTGCAGACCAAGAGATGAGATTAGGGCCTAAATAGACACAATAATCAGATGTGGACCGGCGATCAGCACGAAAGCTGACCCAATTGGCGTCGAAGAAGGCTTACTGGCTTAGAGCTCAAAAGGACCAGGGGTATAATAGAAACCATGATCTAATGTTCCCTTAAGATATTGTACGAGGCATTTGACAGCAGCAAAATCACTAGTGGAAGGTGTTTGCATATGTTGGCAAGCATTGTTCACAGCAAGAGAGAGATCAGGCCTAATAATGGTGAGTTATTGCAATGCCCCAACAAGACTGCGATATAGAAAGGGATTAGAAAAAGGAGCTGAGATGGTAGAGCCAGATTCAAGGGTGGATTTGAGAGTCTGGAGTGGGACTAGGTTTGCAATCGGCTAAACCAGCTCGAATGAGAAGATCAGCAGCATATTTTGACTGAGATAATAATAATCCAGAGCCAGTCAAGGTAACCGAAATAACCAGAAAATAAGAGATAGGACCAAGCTCCCTCATGGAAAAGGCAGAATGCATTTTGGTTATAAGCGATTTAACATGTGAAGGATTATTACCTGTTATTAAGATATCATCAACGTAAATTAAGAGGTAGGTGATGGTGGAATCAATTTTCTGGACAAACAGAGATGAGTCACAATGACTGTTTTTGAAACCATTTGAAAGAAGAATTAGAGAAAGTGGAATACCAATCACGAGGTACTTGTTTCAAAGCATAAAGTGCTTTGTGGTACTTGCAAACATAGTGAGGGGTTGAGGAATCAACAAACTCTTGGGGCTGGAACATATAAACATCTTCATCAAGTTTGCCATGTAAGAAAGCGTTGGATATATCCAATTGTTGTATAGACCACTTGAAATGAAGAGCGAAATACAAAATTAAGGGAATAGTAGGCTGTTTAGCCACTGAACTAAAAGTGTCTGTAAAGTCGACACCAGATTCTTGTAAGTACTCTTTGACTACTAATCGAGCTTTATGATGGACAATAGATCCATCAGAATTTCACTTACTTTTGTAAGCCCATTTGCTACCAATTGGTTGACAATTGGGTGGTGGAGGAACTAAAGACCATGTGCCCTGATCTTGCAAGGCTTGGAATTCATTGAGCATGGCATCAGACCAAGATCTGGACTTAATAGCATCAGAAAAAGTGGAGGGCTCTTTAACAGAATCAAAAGAAGAAGTGGTAGCAGTGAGGCAGAGAAGATATTTGGGTTTGGAGATGCCAACTTTGGATCGTGTTAGCATTGGATGAGTGTTAGGGGCAGATGAAGGGGGAATGGGATTAGAAGGTGGAATAGAAGGAGAATAAGATGGTAGAGAAGTAGTGGTAACAGTGGGTAACACAGAGGAAGGGGGAGAGGTAAGTATAGGAGATGGGACTAAATCAGAGGAAGTAGTAATATCAGTTGAAGGAAGGGACTGATGAATGGGAGAGTGGCGAAATGGCTGAAGCGAAGTGATATTTGGTGAATGTATAGGAGGAGAAGAAAGAGGGTGTGGAGAAGATTGACATGGAGAAGCAGGCCAAAAGAAAGAGTGTAAAGATGAAATGGATGGAAATGGTGAAGGAGAAATGATTGATTTGGAAGCAAAAGGAAAAACATTTTCATCAAACACAACATGCCGGGAGATATAAACGTGACCAGATGAGGGATCATGTGAGACCTTGAACCTTTTAATTTTGAGTTCTGTGCATTCATAACATGTTTTTCCTCCATGTTTTATAGCATCGATGCATGGTTTATGCTTTAAAGTTATAGAAAAGCATGTGTAAATGTGTTTTATGCTTTCCCAGACCTTAGTTAGGTGGGTTGGGTTGGTTTTTGGCTTGAAACACAGCAGCAAATTCCAGTACGCCACTGGTATGGAGTTCGGTCGACTTGAGGGTCTAGTCTGGTCGACTGAACTGGTTATGTGGAGTTCGGTCGACTAAACTCAGTGGTTCGGTCGACTAAACAGAGCAAAATTTGGTTTTCTATAAAGGTTCCAGTGGCGGTGTTTTTGAGAGAAAAAGATTACTTCAGACCTAAGTTTCCCTTTTCTCCTCCTTCTCTCTAGCTTTGAGGGCCCGGGGCTTGGTTTGCTGTTGATTCCTTTGTGGATCCTTGCTATCGGGGCCGAGGGCTTCACATCCATCCGGTTGGATTCTCGTTCTGACGCCGTTCAGTTTTGAAATGTCGATTTCTTGACTCTCCGAGGTAGGATTCTAAACCCTACTACTGTATAAGGGTGATATATGTAATTGTGTATACTTTCACCGGGTAGAAATGCATCAAACGTGATTTTCATGTGTAAACTTTGATTTTTGGGTAAAAAGTGAATTTTTACGTATTTTCTTGATTTTTATACATGATTCGGGTGTGTTGACATCCGTGGTTTTCAAAAGAGGTTTGAAAACGAGGTATTTTGTGAAAACGGTGAAAAACGTGATTTTGGAGGTTTGGAGCTAACCCGCGGGGTTGAGACTCACATTTTAAACATTTTGTTGGAAATGGATTTAGATCTCCATGTCAGTGGATTGGATCTCTTTTATACATGTGTTGTATAAACTATTTTGGAGGTTTTCGTAGTTGAGTTACGGTGGGTTTTTAAATGTTCTCCATAGATGTACCGTGACAGTGGGTGTGCTGAGTTGGGCTTCCATTGCTCCTCGGTGTAAGTCCAGAAACGTGCGCAGAGTAGATTCCTACGTGCCTTCGGGTTAATCCCCGTAAACTAAGTGGTTGTGTGGGTGCTTAGTGCCCTCGGGTGTGACCCCGTAAACTAAGTCGGTTGCCTCCGTTAATAGCGTTATTGTTGTAACTCCGTATAGAACTTGTCATTACTAAGCCTACGGGTCGAGGGTAATGGACGAGAGTCTATAGTTGTTACCTTTGTCGGTATAGCAAGGTCGATATATAAGACTACATTTTATCTTTCTCCTCAACTGTGTGGCCTGAGTCGATCTTACTATTTTATTTACAGCTTTTTCTTAACTGTGGCATAATATCTGTTAGGATGATATGCATAGTTTGAAGGATGAAAAATGTGGGGTTTTATGCGATAAACCTTTTGAGACTCGTGTTAGTCTGGTGGAAAATTGATGGTTTTGGAAGGAAAACCTTTTGGCTCTCATGGTGAGCCCGTGTGTGTATAATTGCATAGCCTGCTTTATAGCTTTACTGTCTACTTTCTATTGGGTTTTGGCTCACGGTGTGGGATTTTTGCTGTAAAATATTTTCAAGTGAGCATGATGAGATAGCCTAGTTGCATAGGTGATGGAAGACTTGCTGTAATTTTTCCTATTTTGTACATGTACTTTTACATGTGATGCCTGTTTCAGAAGGCTAGTTTTGTACGCCTTGAGGCGATATACTTATTCATGTATGAGAATGCATATTTTCAGTTTATGAGAGTTAAACTGTGGAAATTTTATCCAAATGTTGTACATTTTGATTATCAACTGTGAAACTTATTTTCCATAAATGGGTATTTTGGTGGGCTTTCGCGTGACCCAAATATTAAGGGCGTGACAACTTGGTATCAGAGCTCTGGGTTCGAATACCTATGAGCCATGGAAAAAATGGTACATCACCTTGTGATGATGTATGTGTGCTTAATTGCATGTGTTCAAGAGTTTTCTTACATAAGCATGATAGCTTGTTCAGCATGATGATTGTGTATACGTGGGTATGGAGGTTGAACCTTAGGATTGATTAGTCTTACTTTCGGGCGTTTGGATTAACAAACTTGGGAGCCATGTTAGAGACGCGTTTCACGGACGTGATTTCTAGCAAGGAATCTGAGTAGGTTGTTCAGGGTGACGAGTCTTTCTTGTTGGTTCTCCTCGGTATATGAGATGTGATGGCATGATCTATGTGGCTATGTGTTACCATACCTATGTGATATGTCTTGTACGTTAGCAATAACATGTTGTACGGATTCTCATACTATTATGTTGCTTTTGCTTTCGTATAGAGTTATGTCCACGTGGGGAGGACGAGGCTGTGGTCGAGGCCGTGGCCGTGGTTCTGGCCGAAGGGACGTTCCAGTCCCAAATGTTGGGGATGCTAATGCACCCCAAGGACCTGTTGTTGAGGGAGATCTGTTGCGTGTAATGGTCGGCTCCATCCGGCAACTGGCTGAGGCCTCTAGGAGGAGAGAGACCATACCCGAGCCGAGGGCGACGGTTGCGATGCGCGAGTTTCGCCGTCTGGATCCTCCTACCTTTTCTGGGGATCCCAATCCCACGGTTGCCACTGAGTAGCTGGAGCTGGTCACCAGAATCCTTAATTCGCTTCAGATTGAGGAAGATGATCTGAGGGTTATATGTGCCGCCTTCCAGCTGAGAGGGAGGGCTCACACGTGGTGGAAGTTCGCCAAGACCACAGTGGCAAGCACCTGGGATGCATTCACGAAGGTATTTCTGGGGAAATACTTTCCAGCGACTCTGAGGGATCGCTACAGAGAGGACTTCTTGTTTCTGACGCATGGGACAATGGCAGTGCTTGAGTACGAGGCTGAGTTCACTAGCCTATCTAGGTTTTCACAGGAGATCGTACCTACTGATGAGTTCCGTGTAAAACGGTTCGAGAGGGGTTTGAGGCCCGCTATCCGAGACAGAGTGGAAGCGTTCATGATGTAGGTCTTTACAGAGTTAGTGGAGATTGCTATGAAAATGGATGACACTTTGAACGAGACGCGCAGAGATAGGGACAGCAAGGGTCAGTCAGGTGGAGGACGTACACAGTTCCAGGGACGCAGGGACAAGCGTCGACAGACATAGCTTCAACAGGAAGGTCGGATCAGAGAGCGCTTGTTTGTTATAGATGCCAATGGCCAGGGCATCGTGCGGCAGAGTGCCGGAGTGCAACGCCTGTACAGGCACAGTCACAGTCGCAGTCGCAGGCTCAGGGGAGAGGGCCAGTGGTATGTTTGAGTGCGGCCAGTTTGGGCACATCCGTAGGGACTGCCCAAGAGCGTGTGCGAAGTACAGCAGGCGCACCAGCTGTTCCATCAGGCCAGGGCAGACATGTGTATTCACAGCCTCGAGCTCAGACGTCCCGTTTTGCAGAGGGAGGAGCTTCAGTGCAGTTAGGAAGGCAGTCGGCAGTGTAGAGCCGCAGTGGGCCAGCCAGAGCTTATGTTCTCGCAGATCCCAGTTCATCCAGAGCACCGGTCGTGCCCAATGCTGCTGCTATCACCTCCATGATCAGAGGTACCTTTCTAGTTTACAGATCATGGGCCAGTGTTCTTATCGACACCGGAGCATCACATTCATTTATATCATCTTCTTTGGGGTTGAAAATGGATTGGTTGGGTAGTACTATGTGCGTGGAGACCCAAGTGAGTGGGAATGTGACGTTAAGTCTTGTCTGTAGATGCTGCGTGTTGGAGGTCGTCGGTCGTTGTTTAGAGTTCGACTTTGTTATTCTAGACATAACCGCGTTTAATGTCATCCTAGGGATGGACTGGTTGACCACCTATCGTGCCTTCATTGATTGCGATCGACGGAGGGTAACGATTTGTACACCGACGGGAGATTGCTTTTGTTTTGTGGGAGACCGGGATGAGAATTTGAGGTCTATGCTAGGTGTTGTGCGGAACCAGGGCAACCTGGCTTCCCTTTTTGCAGCCCTTATGTTGGATGAGGTAGTTGGGGTTCGAGGAGAGTTACCTCAAGTGGTGTGCGACTATCTTGATGTCTTTCCTGTTGATCTGTTTGAGTTGCCACCGAGCCGGGAGGTAGAGTTCTCTATTGATCTAGTTCCAGGAGCTACTCCCATATCTATGCCGTCTTATCGCTTTGCACCCGCTGAGTTACGTGAACTCAAGGTACAGTTGCAGGAGTTGTTAGACAAGGTTTATACGCCCGAGTACTTCTCCGTGGGGAGCTCCTGCTCTTTTTGCAAAGAAGAATGATGGATCGCTGCGTTTGTGTATTGATTACAGGAAGCTGAATCAGGTGATAGTGAAGAATAGGTATCCAATGCCGATGATAGATGATTTGTTTAATCAGCTGAAGGGTTCGAGTTGCTTCTCGAAGATTGACTTGAGATCAGAATACCACCAGTTGAGGATCAGGGACGAGGACATAGCGAAGACTGCTTTTCGGACTCGCTATGGTCACTACGAGTTTCTTGTTATGTCGTTCGGTCTGACGAATGTACCAGCTACGTTCATGGGTTTGATGAACCAGATCTTCCATCCTTATCTGGACAGTTTTGTAATGGTGTTTGTGGATGATATTTTGATATATTCACCCACTAGGGAGGCACACGAGGATCATCTGCATATCATTTTGTAGCTTCTGAGAGAACATCGCTTGTATGCGAAGTTCGAGAAGTGCGAGTTCTAGATGTCAGAGGTGAGATTTTTGGGACACGTGGTGTCGACAAGCAGAGTAGCTGTGGATTCGTCAAAGACTGATGCTGTGACCGGCTAGGAGTAACCGAAGAGCGTCTTTGAGATTCGTAGTTTTCTGGGCTTAGCAGGCTACTATTGGCGGTTCGTGAAGGACTTTGCTAGACTTGCTGCGCCAATGACGCGGAAGGGAGTTGTATTTGTTTGGAGTGAGTCTTGCGAGTCAGCATTTTAGGAGCTGAAGACGAGGTTGACTAGCGCACCAGTATAGATTATCCCAGAGCGAGGCTTAGGATATACCGTGTACTGTGATGCATCACATAACGGTCTAGGCTGTGTGTTAATGTAGGGAGGGAAGGTTGTAGCCTATGGTTCTCGGCAATTGAAGATGCATGAGAAGAACTATCCTACACATGACTTGGAGTTGGCAGCTGTGGCCTTTGCCTTGAAGACATGGCGTCACAATCTTTATGGTGAGTATTTCAAGGTTTTCTCCGATCACAAGAGTTTAAAATACTTGTTTTCGCAGAGGAACCTGAACTTGTGCCAGCGACGATGGATGGAGTTGTTAGAGGATTATGATTTTGATTTGCATTATCATCCTGGGAAAGCCAATGTGGTGGCTGACGCTCTCAGCAGGAGGTCTCATGGATTGTTAGCTTCTGTGGCTATACGTGAGTGGGGCATGCTTGGAGAGATTGTGGAGTTTGATCTTTGCCTCAGATAGACCGCGATAGGTGCTACCTTATTCTCTGTAGTTTCACGACCAGCATTGATAGCACATGTTTTAGAGCTCCAGCAGACGGACCAGGAGGCTCAGATGATTCGAGATCGTGTTGCTAGTGGAGAGGATACAGCAGGCTGGATTGTGGGTTCTGATTAGAATTTGAGGTTAGCTGGGAGGTTATTTGTGCCAGAGTCATGCCGAGCTGATCTACTACGTGAGTGTCATCATTCTCGTCTTGCCAAGAATCCTGAAGGCACGAAGATGTACCATGACCTACGTCGTCAGTTCTGTTGGACGGGTATGAAGAGAGATGTGATCCAGTTTGTTTCTCGGTGCCTTACTTGTCAGAAGGTGAAGGCGGAACATCAAAGATCGACAAGATTGCTTCAGTCGTTGCCTATATCAGAGTGGAAGTGAGAGCATGTCACGATGGACTTTGTGTCAAGAGTTCCTAAATCACCTAGGGGACACGATGCCGTATGGGTTGTGGTTGATAGGTTGACAAAGTCTGCACACTTTCTCCCCATTCGAGTGAAGGATTCAGTGGAGAGACTGAGTCAGTTGTATGTCCGAGAGATAGTCTGGTTGTATGGAGTGCCAGTGTCCATTATTTCAGACAGAGACCCGCGCTTGGCATCGCATTTTTGGCAGAGTCTATAGGAGGCCTTGAGGATGAACTTGATGTTTAGTATGACTTTTCACCCCCAGACAGATGGCCAGTCAGAGAGGACGATACAAATTCTTGAGGATATGTTGAGGGCATGCGTACTTGATTTCAGAGGTTTGTGGGAGGATCATCTACTGTTGGCAGAGTTTGCATACAACAACAGCTATCAGTCCAGTATCGGGATGGCACCGTATGAGGCTTTGTATGGTAGACCGTGTAGATCACCCGTGTGTTGGACATATGTGGGAGAGACCACAGTCTTGGGGCCCGACATGATGCGAGAGACGACAGAGAAGGTTACGGTGATTCGTCAGCGCCTATTTACAGCACAGAGCCGCCAGAAGAGTTACGCAGATCAAAGGAGGTGACCTTTAGAGTTTACAGTGGGAGATCACATGTTCCTAAAGGCCTCACCACGTAGAGGTTTGATGAGATTTGGTCGCAGCGAAAAGCTATCACCACGTTTCAGTGGACCTTTTGAGATTCTTGACAGGATTGGTGAGGTTACTTATCGTTTGGCTTTGTCACCTCAGTTTGCATCTGTGCATAACGTGTTCCACGTTTCTATGCTTCGGAGGTATGAGCCTAATCCTTCGCATGTGTTAGATTAGGCTGAGCTGCGGGTTGATGAAGATGTCACCTATGAGGAACGTCTAGTGCAGATTCTTGATACAAAGGAGCAGGTGTTGCGGGGCAGAACAATTGCTTATGTCAAGGTCCTATGGCTTCATCACGGGGTTGAGGAAGCAACATGAGAGCTTGAGTCTGGAATGCGTGCTAGTTACCCATACCTGTTTACCTCGTGACCTTGTTGTGAATTTCGGGGGCAAAATTTCTTAAGGGGGGAGAGTTGTGAGACCCTGAACCCTTATCTTTTAGGTTATTTATATGATTGATGTGTTTCCTTCAGTATATGAATAGCATTGATGCATGGTTTTTGCTTTATAGTTGTAAAACAGCATGTATGAATGTGTTACACGCTTTTTGAAGTTTGGTAGAGGCTTGTTTGGGCCTTAAAAATTTGTTTTTGCCTTGAAAATGTCGAAAAACCCTATGCCCAGTCGTTCGGTCGACTGAGGGGCTCGGTTTAGTCGACTGAATTGAGTTTTTTGGGTTCGGTCGACTGAATTGAGTTTTTTCCATTCGGTCGACTGGACAAAATATTTTTGGCGTGTTTATAAAGGTTACAGGGACTGAGATATTTTATTATTCTCTTTCTTCCAGCCTAAGAAACCCCTTTTCTCTGCCTTCTCTCTAGCTTTGAGGGCCCGGGGCTTGGTTTTGTGTTCGATCTTTCATGGATCCTTGATGTCGGGGCCAAGGGCTTCGCATCCATCCGGACGGATTCTCGTTATGACGCCGTTCAGTTTTAAGACGTCGAGTTCTTGACTCTCCGAGGTAGGATTCTAGACCCTACTACTGTATAAGGGCATTAATATAATTATACATGTTTTCACCAGGTAAAAAATACACCAAATGCTGTTTTCATGTTTAAACCTTGGTTTTTGGTAATAGTGGGTTTTTTTACGCCTTCCCCGATTTATTTCATGATATGGGTATGTTGATATCTTTAAATTTTAAATGGAGGTTTGAAAACGAGATGTTTTGGGAAAATGGTGAAAAACATGCTTTTTGGAAGTTTGGAGCTAACCCACGGGGTTGAGTCTCAACTCTTAAATGTTTTGCTGGAAATGGCTTTTGATCTCCATGGTTGATGGATTGGATCATTTTATACATGTGTTGTATAAATTCTTTATGGCTTTTTAAATGTTATCCATAGATGTACCGTGACACAGTGTGTGCGTGGTTGTATGTGGGCCTGTAGTGCTCTTTGGTGAAAGTTCAAAAATGTGCGCAGTGTAGGTACTCTGCACCTTCAGGTTAATCCCCGTGAATTGAGTCGGTTGCCTCCGTGAATGGCGATGTATGGGTGCTCTGGACCTTGGGTTTTATGCCCGTAAATTGAGTCGGTTGCCTCCGTTAATGGCGTTGTTGTTGTAACTCCGTATAGAACTTGTCATTACCAAGCCAGTCTGTGTGACTTGGGTCTAGGGTAATGGGTAGGAATCTATAGTTGTTACCTATGTCTGTGTGACAGAGTCGGTACATAGAATTTTATTTACAACTTTCTCCTCAGCTGTGTGACCTGAGTGGAGATTACTATTTTATTACGATATTCCCTTAACTGTGGTATGATATCTGTTAGGATGATATGCATAGTTTGAAGGATGAAAACCTGTGGTTTTGAGATAGAAAACCCTTTTTGGGGTCATGTAGTGGAGTTTGTATGCTTATAATTGCATAGCCTGCTTTACTGCTTTATTGTCTTTTCCTATTGGGTTTCGGCTCACAGTATGGGATTTTGCTGTAAAATATTTTCAGGTGAGCATGTGGAGTTAACTTAGTTGCAGAGGTGATGGAAGACTTGCTGTAGTTTTTCCTATTTTTGTACATGTACTTTTACATGTAACACCTGTGATGGCGGGTTTTGTACGCCTTTGGGCGATATGCTTATTCACGTATGAGATGCATGTTTTCAGTTATGAGAGTTGACTGTGAGGATTTTTATCTAAATGACGTATATTTTTCAGTTGAGGGCTTTCCAACTGTAGATTTTATTTTCTCAAACTGTTTTTTGGGTGGGCTTTTGCGTGACCCTGATGTTGGGGCGTGACAGTTATTATTAGATTATTTTGAACTGTAATTGGGAGTTGAAATCCAGGTCGTGCCTGTGTATAAATTGTTATTTGAGTTAAACAGGTTTACATGAAATTTGGATAGTCTGAAAAACAAAGGAAACTCTGCCAAAATTTTTGGAGAATATACTTGGAATATTTTAGAGTTTGGAATAAGGGATGACCTATAACAACTAAATTCAGAAGAATATCATTAAAGAAGTTTTGGTCGTAAGCAAAAATGGTTATCATATGGGGATCACGTGCCTCGGGTCGAGGGCGTGACTGATCAGCCAGGTTTATCTTTTACTCTACCACATTTCTTTCAGTTACTATTTTACTTGACTAGGTTTCTTGAACTGCTCTCTTTTATTCTTTGCAGATTGACCAAGCTTGGTTAGATCGCACGATGCTGATGGTTACTAGCTTGAGGGCACTGGTCTAATAGATGGATGCCACTATGCAAGCAGCCGGCATCACTTTCACACTAGTGACCATTGTGAGTGTCTTATTTCTCCTTTTAGATTTTCTGCATCTTCTTTCATTTATTCTGTTATGAGTTTATCTTCTCTTTTGACAGTCTCCAGTACCACCTACTATTATCATCCAGCTGTAGGCTCCCGTTCCTTCTCCTGCTCTGGTCTCAGCTCCAGCCCAAGGTCGTGGATCCTGTGCTGCTTCCTCTAGAGCTCGCTCTAGAGGATCCATTTCTTCTGCCAGGAGTCGCTCTAGAGCCATATCTTTTTCTTCCAACAGTGATGGTGATGACAGTAACGATGTCAAGAGGCTCGTCGAGGACGTCAGCTCGGACGAGGCCGATCCTTCCTCCCGCCGAGTCTATTCGAGGCATATTTGAGAGAGAGAGAGCTCCCATCCAGTTACATTTATTTTATGATACATTCTGATACACTTTCTTTGATACATTTGGTTTTTATGGGCCTGCGTGCCCCAATTTGATACATTTATGGTCTTGCGTGCCCCTGTTTACTGTTTATTGGTTTTTGGGTGCCCCTATCTTACATTATGATACATTCTGTTAAACTCTGATGCATTTTTGGGCCTTCATGCCATTTATTGCTTCATTATTTATCTACTGTGTGATTTTTCTTTATTTGCTGCTAAAACTGTCATTGGATGTATGATACAAATGTCAAAATTTACACAGAGTAAAAAAATGACAAACTAATGCATGCCTGCCACCTTTTAACATGGCGGTCACCATAATCCAACATGGCAGTCGTCGCATCTAACTTGGCGATTGCCTAGTCAAAGGGATGATGTCACTGTACGGTCTACTCTAAGTTGGCAGTCGCCTACTCCAAGGTGGTGGTCGCCATATTGATTATACTTTTACTACTTTTTCGATCTCCAGCCTTTTCATGCCTTATAAATACAGCCCTAGAGGCCCCATTTTTTGTCACTTCTCATCCCAAAATGGCTAGTCCCCTTTCTACATGGATTGAGGCATTTTTCCATATTGAACGTTTAAACTTTGCCCCTTTCGGCATCAACTCCTTATTTTCCTTAATGGCTATAAAGATTGATGGGCCATTATTGAAAGTTGCTGCTCAACTATAGGATCCACAGTCCCACATCTTCTAGTTCGGCCATGAATAGCTATGCCCCACCGTGGAGGAATTTGTTGCTGTCTTGGACCTGACTCCACGAAGCTCTGTTGTTGTTCCCACTTTCTTCATTTTGGCTCGGCAGCAAGTGATGCAACTCTGTGGCCTATCTAGGATGGAAGCTTCTCTTTTGACATTGGGTTGCCTTGACATTCCATAACTCATTGAGAGATTCCATCCTACCGGCGATCTTAGCGACCTTGACTTTTAGCAGCGACGTCGTTATGCCTTTTGTTTCTGTCTTCTTACCCAGTATCCTCTCATCCCTTCTGACAGGTGTGGTGTCAGGATTTTTTGGGGTTTTGAAAAATGTTTAAAAATATGAAATTCAAAAGATGTTTATAAAATATTTTAACACATTGAAACCAAAATTTAAAACTCCCATTTTTGTTGAAAATGAAGTCTCCACATAGTTTTTGAAAAAAACTAAGAAAAAGAAAAATGGCTACTGATCTTTTAAAACGTCAACCAGAGAAAGAGGGTTCGGGGGCTAAGGTACGAATCAGGAAAGGTGTTGGGCACCCCATTCACCCAACCGTAAGGTTAGCGTCTACTAATCATCATTGGTTCTTTAACATGATTTCTCAAATGCATGCAAATAAAGAAAATGAAGACAAAGAGAGAGCATCCAAAATTAAATATAAAAAATATATAACATATGTACAAAATACTCTAAATCAAAACAAATAAATGGGAAAAAATTCTAAATCCTATGACATGCAATTTCTAACTAAAGGATAAATGGAGCACACCGTCATACAATTTCATTAAAATAAACTAAACTAAACTATTATGGTATGTATAAAATAATAAAAACATGCTAGAAGTTGTCGAAACTACCTAAATATAAATTGTTGCAAAATAAGCTAAACTACTTTAGATGCAAAATGTTTTAAAGAAAGTAACCAAAATATGCATGTTATCAAAATAAACTAGATTGGCATTAACATGAAATCAAAATGCTAGATGTATAAAAAGAAAAATTCTACGTTGAAAGAAAGCTTACTTAACAAGAAAATTTAAAATAAGGGTTCTATAACAAAAGATGGTTTAAAGATTTAAAAGAAAAGAAAAACTTTACAAAAGAAAGATTATGCTAAAATAAAATAGATTAGAAGAAGTTATTAAGTTATTGAAAAAGAAAAACTTACTATTTACATTCTATACTTTAAAAAAGACAAAAGAAAAGAAAAGAAAATTATTATAATAAGAGAAAATATATACTAACATTTAAAGATGAAAATTAATTTAAAAGACTTTTGGCGATTTTTTGGGTTTAATAATATAAAATAAAATAATGTTAACATTAAATAGAAAAAGAAAAGGATCAAAAGAAAAGAAAAATAAAGCTAATAATAATAGGACAAGAAAAAAAAAAGAAAATGTAAGAAAATTAAAGCTAGTAAAAAGAAAAAAAGAAATTTTATAAGAAAAGAAAATAAATACTTATATTAAAGAAAAAGAAATATTAAATTGAACATTTTAAGCTAATAACTAAAAAGAAAGAAAATAAAGACAAATGGAACATTAGTATTAATAAATAAAAAAATACTAGTAATGTAAGGAACATTAAGCTAATGCTTAAAAAAGGACATTAAATTAATATTACAAGAAAAGAAAACGAAATAAAAATGAATGCTAGAAAAAATAAGAGAAATTAAATGCAACTATTTTAACTCAATTGTGAAATATAAAATTAATTACTACATTCACATAAATATAAGTGCATTACTATAATAATTAACAATATTAACAAGTTGTAATTGTCAAAATATGCTAGTATTAATTTGATGAATGAATTAAAGAAAAAGATAATGTGCTTAGTGTGTGTATAAACTAAGTAATTAGTTAAAAAAATTAAATTAAATGAAGGAAATTAAATAAGAAACAAGGTAAGCTATACAAATGAAAGAAGTACGTAAATCGAAATTGAATTTAACCCGACGGCTCCAAAAGAGAAGGAATGGAGTTAGAAGGATCGGGGATCTGAGCAAAATATCTGGATTGCTTAGGAATCCTCAAGTTGGGGGGAATGTGCTTCAATGGCCCAATTCTCGGGTGCTGATCCAAGTAAGGCTTTCAATATAGGCGTCGGAGGTTCGGATCTCGGTATTTCGGCAGGATTTCTGTCACGCCCCAAAACCCAGGGTCACGTGAAAATCCACTAAATACCAATTTTATGAAAAATATAGGTTTTCATACATTTAAATTGCCTGTTGAAACAAATGAAATACCCAACAAAAGGATCTCTCATAAATAAATAACATATAGATCTAACATGCATACGATATATCGTCTTATGGCGTACAAAATCTGCCTTTAGGAATAGGCATACCCAAAAGGGAAAACTATAAAAGTCTTCTGCCACTGCGGGCACCACCAGAGCTACTCCTCATGCACATCACCACCTGAAAATGGTTTTACAATAAAATTCCACCCGTGAGTCGAAGCCCAATAGAAACAGACTATAAAGCTGTAAAGTAGGAAATATGCAATCATATAAGGTGGGAGCTAAACTCAACCACCAAACCTAAAACGGTTTTCCACAAACCCCAAGTTTTCCCATCAGACTACACAAGTCTCCCAAAATGGTTTTATTTCACAAAACCCATGTTTTCATCCTTCAAACCTGGTATTGCAACTAATGGAAATGATTAACCACAGTTAAGAAAAAACAGTAATCAAAAATTGTTCCCTCACAGAATATACCATAGTTGAAAACATGATTTAATCCTATGTACCGACTCCATCACAAGGGGACAGAGGTAACAACTATAGATTCCTGCCCATTACCTAGTCCTAAACCACTTAAGGCCTGCCAGGTAATGACAAGTTCTATACGGAGCACCACGACGTAACTACTAACTTTACGGGCCCGACAACCCGAGGGAAAAGAGCACCCAAACCAACCTTCTTTACGGGAACTACCCAAAAGGATACAAAGGTACCTACACTTCGCACATTTCCAGACTTTCACCGAGGGCAACTCATGCAAAATACCCGTCACCCCGGTACATCTAGATAATCATTCTAAAAAACCGAACCATTTCACAAATATACATTATACATATATATACAGATCTATCCATCAACATGGAGATCAATAAAATCTTTCTAATTTTTTTTTAGTAAAACAATTATACAACACATGTATAAACAAGAGATCCACTCCATGAACCATGGAGATCAAACAAAACATTTTCAAAATATTTTTTCCATTTCAAACAAAACGTTTAAAGACATGAGACTCAACCCCAAGGGTTAGCTCCAAACCTCTAAAACATGATTTGTCGAGATTTTTCATAAAACTACAATTTTCACCATTTTCAAGAACACCATTTGAAAACCCAACACCCACAAGTCATATCATGTATTAAACCAAGAAGAGCGTAAAACATTCTTTTTATTCGAAATTAGGTTTAAACATAACACTTGATATATAAGCATTTCAAACAGTTATACATTAAACATGTATAAAAGACCAAAAAGCCAACCGCCACATCATCCACCTACAAACTCCCAAGGAACAAGAAATTTGAAAAAAAGTTCCTTTAAGGATGAAAAATAAGCTTTTCCCAAACATTCAACCAAAAACGGGTGAAAAAAGGTTACGAGATTTTGACATACCCTCACTCTTTTGATTAGAACTTTTTCTACAAAAATAATTTTATTGTGAGACAGGTACCCTTGAAAAGAAAACATCCAGCGCTTCAATATGAACACAAAAATGACCCAATTCCGAGTTCGAATGAAAAAGATTTGACCAAAAGAAAAGGATTCCACAACTAGCGAAGGTGTCGATACATACAGAAAATGTGTCAACACAAATGGCGGAGGTATCGACACAAACAGCAAAGGTGTCGACACAAACAGCAACAAAATGCACAACTCCAACAGAAGGGAAAATGTGTCAACAAAAACAGAAAATGTGTCCACACCAACAGCAAAAGGTGTCGACACAAACAGAAATTGGTGTCGACACAAAACAATCGAGAGTTCAACGTAAACAGCCACAGCGTGCTCAACACCACTGAAGGAGAAATGTGTCGACACAAATAGAAAATGTGTCGACACAAAAACCTAAATTTTTGAAATTTCAGAACAAGCTACAGGCGATGGTGAAAAACCAACCCAAGCTACGAAAAAACTTCTCAGCCTCAAATTAAACCATCTAAACACCCCTTTAACAACCCACAGACATACACAAGCCTGAAACAACAAAGATACACTGAAAGGAAAGCCTCAAACCCCATTTTCCTCTAACCAAAATAAACCCAAAAGTGATTTTGAACCCAAAATCCAACTTTTCAAAAATAAACCAACTTTTCATAAATAAACCAACTTTTCATCCATTTTGAAATGGTAAAAACACATATAATTGCAGGTAGCACCCTTTAAAGAGAAAATAGTCTAGGATCCTACCTCGTTGAGTTAAAAACTCGATGCCTCAAACTTCGTAAAAAAATAAACTTCAACGAAACGAAATTCTGTCCGGATGAACGCGTAGCCTTCGATGCCGATAGCAAAGATCTATTACTCGATCGCTATAAACAAAGCCTGGGTCTAAAGAAAATCTAGAGACAAGGCAGTGGTTTTTGTTTAGAAACGAAAACTTAGCCACCAAACTTCCCAAAAGAAAATATCTCCCTCTAAAATATCTAAGGCTAGATATTTATAGGCCAGGAAAATATCTATTTTTTTTAACCCTACACACCATAACACCCAACGGTCGCAGTTTCCAACCCAACATGCATTTCTAAGCTCGAACATGCATAAAAGGCACATAAACATGCTATTGTAAAAATAATAAACAATACGTCGAAACGTTGCAAAAATTAAAAAGGGTCAGGGTCTCACAACTCTCCTCCTCTTAAAGGAATTTCGTCCCCGAAATTCAACACTGCAACAACACTGCAACTCAGGCCAAACACTGTCCCGCAACTATCAACAATCTCTGATGCAAACCCAGCAATACTGCACAACAGCAGAAATGTCCCAGCAACTGAAATCCCAAACCTGTCATCACACAAGGAAAACACGACTAGAAGATTCAATCTCCAGACACACTGCTCGCCCGGGCAAGTTCCACTGATACTACTGTCATCCAGGAAACATCCATAAACATTGGACCAAGATCCAACTCGTACTGCCAAACCCCAACATAGAACTCTCGCCGAACTCAAACCACTACGGCGACAAATGCATCATATGAGATCAATCCACCATGGTACTTGATCTCAAACATGCTATATGCTCAAACACAGAGACTATCACCCTTGTCCTCATTGCCACATACTAGCTCAATCACACCTCACAATACACACCAAGGACTATCTCCATAAGTCCAAACACACGACGTCAGACTCTGACATCCATCACAAGAAGTCACAAACTCAACACCCAAACTTCACCCAAGTCCTGACGATCACTAGATGACCACAGACTTTGATACCACGCCATCACCCTATCGACGCCAACATCTTCATCATTGAAGCTGTCATGATGCTGATCCACGAGCAACAACACAACGCTTGACTCTAGAGAGAAGCTTGCTCGACTCTAGAGAGAAGCTTGCTTACTCACCTGGACATCAAAGAACACATCTCAACAAACCCTCAAACCATCATTCCCAATCTGATATTTCATCACAAGCTAGTATTCTCACCCAGGAGGAACATCAGGTGGAACACCATTGTCGTAGACAAGGTTTTACACAATCGAAAACCAATCTGGCATCACGGCCACAAAGTTACCTGACCTAAACGAGTCACTTGACCAAACACGTCTGCAGACAGAATATCTCATAGGTATCCGACAACCTATACAAACCATATCTCCCGTGCAACAGTACATCACTACACAACTCATTGTCTCGCCATCAGATCACTGATAACAGGGCTACAGATCCATCTGAAATCACACAGGATTGCCGTCATCTGACAAAGAAGACATGATGACCATCAGCCAACATCAACCCCAACGCAGAACACTTACATCAAGTTCTTGAGTCCACAATAGAAAAATATTTAACCTCATAGACAGAACTCATCACGGCCTTTCGTTCCCAACCAAACAATCACGTCGGTCCGAACAGGCCACGCCAACCAAGGCTTCTCCAACCTCTTACTCTCGGGACCACCATCTATACAAATAACTGTTATGCCAAAGCACAACACTTACCACAACACTTACCACAGTCGATAGCCACTCCTCGACTTCAAGAACTCTACGCAGTTCCAAGTCCTCTAACAGAGCAAAAGGTCAGACTCACAAAAGTCTACCAGAAGTCCACTATACGCATTTCATAGCCGCACTATTCCAACAAAATTCCCGCTCTACCACGAGCTAGAAGCACAACCATGCACACACGCAACGGTCAACGATCCTCAACTAATCACTGTAAAGGAACTCTGTGTATCGATACTGATGTCCTTACCAACTAACATCCCTGGTCTAACAACTCAACCTCACAGGGAGCACAACCCTACTGGTTCAACCATCCGTTGAAACTATACTGATTAGGTTTCCACAACCTATCAAATGTACCACACTCATACGTACTCTTTTACGGTCTTTGATCGCGGGAAAAATACCAACCCCATCATGCGATTCTTTACGGTCTTTAACCGAGGGAGCAATTGGATCCCAAGTCACACACACAGATGTTTAACACCCAAAAAGCATGAAGAACCTGTCTTTCAATCACTCGATCCTGGCGATACACGTCCCTGAGTCACAACTCCAAGGGTCACAACACGGATACAAATCCACTGAGATTTCACAGTCTCAGGACACAACCAAAACCCGAACCAATCAAAACCTGGCATCTCTGTCCACCCGAGATGAAAAAACTCGCAAACAACACGCACCAGACAATCATCTACAAAATAATCGTCTACAAAAGCTCTCTCTATCCTTCCATCCAAAGGAAAGAAAAAAGACCAACAAGAAACCATGGTCAAACCTCAACATACTGTCGGCGTACTCCCAGTACTCCTCAACACTTAGCCTCTAAAGAACTCTGAAAGTCCTACCTCGAGGCCACGTCGACTACAGTCACACAACGGCCGTCAATTCTGATCACGATACTCAGATCATCAGCTACAAAAAAATCTCAATGCTCAGACCTTATTCATACACATGAACACCATCCATCCGCATACCTGGTACAACACATACCATTGCGCCCAAAATCTCACTTCCCAAGGTTGCACTACACAACCTAACTCTTGCCAGGCAAACCACATTCACGTCACGGTCACTCTGAGTAAGGGAAACCCGATCCAGCGACCCCTCATCCAGAGTTACTAATAACTCCCACAACCATGCAGACACCTTTCGCACTTCCGCTCTCAAAGCACATCTTGACCACAGGCATTGTATCCTAAGATCTCTGACCTATCACCCCAGGCCAGTTAAACCACACGGTCCACTACTGAACCTCGGCACTCCACACTTCGTTCCCATGGGCAAACAACCTACCCATCTCTGAACCGAAGGTAGAACACAAACAACCTCTAGACATGCCATACCCAGGATATGCTGTCTCAGCAAAGCTAACCACACGCGCTCTGCATGGTTCTCAAACACTATCTCTTGATCACCAGGATAATGATCAAACCACTGATCTGCATTCCAGTAGGAATTCTATAAAACTAATACTCGTCGTAGGAACCCTTATACTTTCCAACACGGTTGCAACCCATACTCTTCCTAGCATATGTACAACTCAGACTCATTCTCACATCATTGGCCTCACTCACTCAGAACTCAATGCTCAAGCCTTAAGGAGGTATACAACGTCCAAGGTCATCAGAACTACTCTAACTACCAACAACATCTTTAGATGCTACTCTGACTACCGTCAACATCCTGTTGATCACCATCAACATCCTGTTGACCACTCTCAACGTCCTGTTATCAGGGATATTCCCAGAACCACTCATGTTCTGCTGTCTCAACATATACCCAGCCAAGGATTTTTACGCTCCCATCCACTATGTTCCCGTCCATACCCCATCTTGAGTACACGCCTCATGACATAGCATGGCTCAAGACGTACCTAATCCATCACACGACCAAACTCGACTCACAGAGGAGTTCCACAACACACTAGGCGATTGAGGCTCAACCCATATCGTACCTCTGCAACTGATAACAACCGTGTCGCACATAACCAAACTCAAACCACGATCTCGCCGTCTCTAAAGGGTGTACAGGTTATAAAGAAAGAAAACATGAAACACGATAACCTAAGGTCGATCTATCATGTTACCTCTACCACATACCACATAATCAAGCTAACACATAGCCACAAAGATTATGTAGACACAACACTGATACCGAGAAAAATCGATAAGAATGACGCGTCACTTTAGATAACCTACTCAGATTCCTTACTAGAAGTCACGTCCGCAAAATGCGTTTCTAACTTGGCTCCCAAGTTTGTTAATCCAAATGCCCGAAGGCAATACTAATCAATCCTAAGGTCCAACCTCCATGCTCACATATTCACGACATTGACATGCTCATGTTCCAAACACAGGCAACCAAGCACACACACACATCCTCACAAGATGATGCACCCTCTTCCCATGGCTCATAGGTATTCGAACCCAGAGCTCTGATACCAAGTTGTCATGCCCCAAAATTCGGGGTCACATGAAAATCCACCAAACACCAATTTTATGAAAAATATAGGTTTTCATACATTTAAATCCGCCTATTGAAACCAATGAAATACCCAACAAAATGATCACCCATAAATAAATAACATACAGATCCAAAATGCATACGATATATTGCCTTATGGCGTACAAAACCTACCTTCTGGAACAGGCATACCCAAAAGGGAAAACTATAAAAGTCTTCCACCACCGCGGGCACCACCATAGCTACTCCTCATGCACATCACCACCTGAAAAAGATTTTACAAAAAAATTCCACTCGTGAGTCGAAGCCCAATAGAAATAGACTATAAAGCTGTAAAGCAGAAAATATGCAATCATATAGGGTGGGAGCTAAACTCAGCCACCGAACCCAAAATGATTTTTCACAAATTCCAAGTTTTCCCATCAGACTACACAAGTCTCCCAAAACGGGTTTATTTCATAAAACCCATGTTTTCATCCTTCAAACCAGGTATTGCAACTAATGCAAATGATCAACCACAGTTAAGGAAAAATAGTAATCAAAACATTATTCCCTCGCAGAATATACCATCGCTGAAAACATGATTTAATCTTATGTACTGACTTCATCACAAGGGGACAGAGGTAACAACTATAAACTCTTGCCCATTACTTAGTCCTGAACCACTTAAGGCTTTCCAGGTAATGTAAAGTTCTATACAGAGCACCATAATGTAACTGCTAACTTTACGGACCCGACAACCCGAGGGAAAAGAGCACCCAAACCAACATTCTTTACGGGAACTACCCTGAAGGATACAAAGGTACCTACACTGCGCACATTTCTAGACCTTCACCGAGGGGAACTCGTGCCAAATATTCGTCATTCCGGTACATCTAGATAATCATTTTCAAAAGCCGAACCATTTCACAAATATACATTATACATGTATATACAGATCCATCCATCAACATGGAGATCAACAAAATCTTTCCAAAAGTTTTTTAGAAAAATAGTTATATAACACATATATAAACAAGAGATCCAATTCATGAACCATGGAGATCAAACAAAATATTTTCAAAATGTTTTTCCCTGTTTCCAACAAAATGTTTAAATACCTGAGACTCAACCTCAAGGGTTAGCTCCAAACCTCCAAAACATGATTTGTCGAGATTTTTCATAAAACTACAATTTCCACCGTTTTCCAGAGCAACCTTCGAAAACCCAATACCCACAAGTCATATCATGTAATAAATCAAGAAGAGCATAAAACATTCTTTTTATCCGAAACAAGGTTTAAACATAACACTTGATATATAAGCATTTCAAACAGTTATACATTAAATATGTATAAAAGACCCAAAGGCCAACCGCCACATCATCCACCAACAAACTCCCAAGGAACAAGAAATTTGATAAAAAGTTCCATTAAGGATGAAAAATAAGCTTTTCCCAAACATTCGGCCAAAAACGAATGAAACACGGTTAAGAGATTTTGACATACTCTCACTCTTTTGATCAGAACTTTTTCTACAAAAAGAATTTTATTGTGAGAGAGGTACCATTGAAAAGAAGACATCCAGCGCTTCAATTTGAACACAAAATGACCAAATTCCGATTCTGGATGAGAAAGATATAACTAAAAGAAAAGGGTTCCACAACCAACGAAGGTGTCGACACAAACAAAAAAGGTGTCAACACAAATAGCGGAGGTGTCGACACAAACAGCAAAGGTGTCGACACAAACACAAACAGCAAAGGTATCGACATAAACAGCAACAGAATGCACAACTCCAAAAGAAGGGAAAATGTGTTGACACCAACAGCAAAAGGTGTCGACACAAACAGAAATTGGTGTCGACACAAAACAACTGAGAGTTCAACATAAACAGCCACAGCGTGCTCAACACCACTGAAGGAGAAATGTGTCGACACAACAAAAAATGTGTCGACACAAAAACCCAAGTTTTTGAAATTTCAGAACAAGCTACAGGCGATGGTAAAAAACCAACCCAAGCTACGAAAAAACTTCTCAGCCTCAAATTAAACCATCCAAACACCCTTTAACAACCCACTGACATACACAAGCCCGAAATAACAAAGATACTCTGAAAGGAAAGCCTCAAACCCCCTTTTCCTCCAACCGAAATCAACCCAAAAGTGATTTTGAACCCAAAATCCAACTTTTCAAAAATAAACCAACTTTTCATGCATTTTTAAACGGTAAAAACACATATAATTGCAGGTAGCACCCTTTAAAGAAAAAATAGTCTAGGATCCTACCTCGTTGAATTTTAAAACTTGACGCCTCGAACTCCATGAAAAAAAGAACTTCATCAAAATGAAATTCCTTCCGAATGAACGCGTAGCCCTCGATGCCGATAGCAAGGATCTATTACTCGATAGCCAAAAACAAAGCCCGAGCCCAAAGAAAATCTAAGGAGAAGACAAAGGTTTTTGTTTGGAAAATGAAACTTAGCCACCAAGCTTCCCAAAAGAAAACATCTCCTCCAAAATATCTGAGGTTAGATATTTATAGGCCACAAAAATATCTTTTTTAAATAAAAAAAAAACCCTCACACCACAACACCCAACGGTCCCAATTTTCATCCCAACATGCATTTCTAAGCTCGAACATGCATAAAACGCACATAAACATGCTATTTTAAAAACAATAAACAATACGTCGAAATGTTGCAAAAATTAAAAAAGGTCAAGGTTTCACAATTTCGGCGTCGGGGCTCGGAATTGCTCAGCGACTCGGCATAGTTTCTCTCTTTAAACCTCTCTCTAATTTTTTTGTCCTAAAAAATGTACTAGGGGTACGGTATTTATAGAATTATTCAACCAATGAGGTGTTGCCACGTTTTGGGACACGTCAGGCCATTTGGAGTTGGCAGTCACCAGGTTGGAGGTGGCGGTCGCCATGTCTGAAAAAAGTTTCATAATGTTCTATTGGAGGTCACTACAATGTAAGTTGGCAATCGCCAGATTAGAAGTGGCAGTCGCCACATTTGGCTAAGGTTTTCAAAAGGTTCTATTGATGGTCACCATAATGAACTTAGCGGTCGCCACTTTTGGAATGACTTGGACAACAAGTTATCGATGGTTCAACAAAATTTCATTTGGTCGAAGGTCTTTGAACGATTGGGTTCAAATACAAAGCTTGGATCACTTTTTTGAGAATCGAACTGAAGCACTATTCTACCTATTTTCATCATTGGATTCACCGAAGATTGGGCGGGGTCAAATTGGGGTGTCTAGAGTTGCCCCTCTTTGATATAACTTGCATAGCAACGCGTGATTCGGGTTATATTAAAGATCTAGAGACAACAACCATTTGACCGAGTTGTCAATTTTAGGCCACAAGCACACAAGCATACATATGATGTTGGTCGTACTTAAAATTTCATTGAGCTGCCTACGTACCCCCTTGCTAGGGATCAGACCGAAACGTAGTTCCTTGGGCAAAAAGCAAGGATGCAAGATAAGAACATGATGCAAATACTAACATAAACAAATGCTAACATGATGCAGATACTGGTGTAAACATAAATGTGATTGAACAAATCCTAGAAATAGAGTCAAGATCTAAAGGAAGCATGAACGGGTGAGTCAAAGATCGAGTTAAGATCTAAGAACTCGGCTGGGGGTAAAATAATTAAAAGAATCGAGTTAAGATCCAAGTAATTATCTTAATCGGGAAAGCAACAAGGAATTGATAGGTCGAGTTAAGACCTAACAATTCGGGATGATAGCGAGGAAAGAATAGCTGAAAGCCAAATTACGACTTAAAACTATTCATACTGGGAAGAAGAACCATGAATTAATAGGCCGAGTTATGACCTAAAAACTTGGAAACGAGGTGTGGCATAAAAATAATTAAAAACCAAGTTACGGCTTAAAATTAAATTTATCGGAGAGGATAATCATGCACAAAAAATTTCTTGAAGTATTTTGAAAAACACCCAAGATTTTATTTTGGAAGATCATACGAAAAAGGGGTTTTAAAATTATTTTTAAGGGAAAATATTATATTGTTGAAAATCATTTTTGCTAACAAAAATAATACTCATGAAGTTAAAACGCACAAAGAGGAAACTAATCACATAGAATAAACACCAAAAATAAGCACACTAAAAGAAAGTAAATTGAATAACAAAACCCCCAAAAAGCCCTTCTCAAAACCCCGAAACATCACTATGATATTCTGACATGGCGGTCGCCAGGATTGTCGTAACGTGACAGTTGACATGTTGATGGTCACCAAGACCAAATCCTTTTGACATGGCGGTCACTGGGTAAAAATTCCCACAACATGGCGGTCGCCAGGATTGTGGCGATCGTCACTTCCAAACACGCATATGGTTAATAAGGCGCGCGGGTGAGGTTTCATTTTCTCATATCCCACACTCTCTCTCACTTTTCATTCTCTCTCGCCTCTCTCTCAAACTCCTTTTTACTTTTTTTGCTTCTGAGCTTTCTCTTGCTCCTTCTTGCTTCTTATCATTCGCACGATGTTTACCCTACTATTTGTGGTCCCGTTTCTCTACATGGCAGGCCAGGGCCATGATGATGACTTGGGGGTGAGACAAGGCCCTTCTATTACTGGGAGTTCCTCCATGGGTACTCTTGGAGGTACAATCACTAGCTTTCCTGCCAGTGGGGTCACCACCACGCAGCCCACTGCTGCGATGGATGCTCTCATGCTTGAGGCAGAGTGTGCCTCCTGTCACGTAGCCGAGGAGGAGGCACGAATAGCTGCCGAGGCATAGGCGATTGCAGATGCTGCTGCTGAGGCCGCGATGGCCGAATTCCTGGACCCTGATATTGGGAAGGGCCATGCAGCGCCTTTTGATCCACATACGTACGCACCGGCACCCCATCGCATAGTTCCACACGGGATGAGACGCTACGAGCCTCCCACAGACGCTGTTGCTATCGATGTTCTTCTAGGGAGCCCAATCATCATATGTCATGCCAGCGTCCATCGGTAAGTTTCCCAAACTTACTTGTTCAATACCAAAGTATATTTCTTTGATATACCAAACGTTGACGCATGCCTAGGATCCCCCATATGATGATGAATGATGATTTACTTTAATAAGGATGATGATTGATGTGTGATGTTTGGAATTTGAACTTAAATTAGGTACCTTTGCTATAGAGATTAAAACAGCAGGGACACTAGGATTTGAACAAACAATAAAAAGAAATGGCGATTATTTTAGTAAAAATCACAAAATAAAAGGCATAAATTTTATTTTATTTTAAGGAAAACACAAAATTAGGGAGGGATTTTTATTTTTGTTTTTGGGGCATGAAAACTAATTTTTATCGAAAATCTTAAAAAATTGGGGGTGATTTTGTAAAAAACTTCTAAAAAATTAAGGCAAAATTTTCACAAAGTCTAGAAATTTAAGAGAAAATCAAAGAAATTTTTCAAAAATCCTAAAAAATTTAGGAAAAATGATCTGAGAAAAATAAGAAAAAATTTTCAAAAATTCTTAGAAAATTAGAAAATTTTGTTCGAAAATTTTAGAAAAATCAAAGAAAATTATTCAAAAGTTTTAGAGAATTGGAGCAATTTGTTTTTTAGAAGTTTTTTTTTTAGAAAATCAAGCCAAATCCTAGACATTTGAGAAATTTTTTTAGAAAATTGAGGAAAACTTTTAGAAAACCCTAAAAAATTTAAGGAAAATTTTGAAAAATCCTAAAAAATTTTTAGAAAATCTTAGAAATTTTTAAAAAATCTTAAGATAATTAAGGAAAAAATGTTATAAAATCAGAGCAAAATGGGCAAAACACAAATATCTGAAGAAATTTTTTTATTTTTTTTTGTTTTTGTTTTATTTTTTACTAGGACGTGCAAAAATCAAAAGATCGTCACTTACACACGAACCTAGGGTTAGGAAGATTTGCCTGACACACTAGGGCTTGGGGTGTCTAGTTTTCTAGGGCATGGAAGAACTGAAGGATCGTCACTTACACACGAACCTAGGGTTATGAGAATTTGCCTGGCGTACCAGGGCTTAAGGTGCCTAGTTTTTTAAGGCTTGGAAGAACCGAAGGATCGCCACTTACACACAAACCTAGAGTTAAAAAGATTTTCCTGGTTTACTAGGGCTTAGGGTGCCTAGTTTTCTAGGGTTTGGAAGAACCGAATGGTCGTCACTTACACACGAACCTAGGGTTAAAAAGATTTACTTGGTTTACCAGGGCATGAGGTGCCTAGTTTTCTAGGGCGTGAAAGAACCGAAGGGGATAACCTGTTCTTCCTATAACTAGAACTTTTTTAATGATATTCTCCTGATTTCTTTAACTTATTGTAGAAGAGATAACTCCTCAACTTTACTAAATACTCTAAGTTTAAAACTTAAAAATTTCGGCAGAGTCTCTTCTATTTTTCGGACTATCCCAAATTTTTTTGTAAACCTATCAAACTCAATTCATAATAAATACTCGGGCACCGCCTGGATTCCAACTCTCAAACACAATCAAAACTATTACAACCATTCATTTCCAACTACATCACAATTATACCAATACCCAAAGAAAATTAAACCAACAAACTTAAGCTACATAATAATTGATATCCTTTACTTCCTTACTACTGTATTCATCTCTATGCGACGTAAAGTATACATAAGCTTCCCTAGATTCACAAATTGATTACATTCATCCAAGGTAGTCTCATTATTTTCATGAAGTTTCCCAATACAATACTTTGAAGCAAATACATGAGATTTGAACAAATATATATGATTACATTTGTAAAACAAAATAATAAAATTTGCTCATTTCTTCCAATGCATTCTTGAAGATCCCAATCTTTTCTTACTCTTCTCTTATCAACACCTGAAAAATGTTGTTTACATGCAACCTGAGCCGAAACTCGTAAGATAAGACTAATAAAAGTGCAATGCATGATTTGTGAGGTGTGAATGACCTGTTATAATGCAAACATAATCAAGTTTTGTTTTCTAACCCATTTTTTTTATTCGTTATCTCTTCATTCTTTATTTACTTACTCTTCTTGTTAAATCATTCAACCTTCATTCAATTTATACCTTTTCATTCTCATATCTCATTTAGCTTGTTATCTTTTTCGAAAGATTATAAGTTCACACTTCATTCATTCCCATTTAAGTTCTTCCACTTAATTCATCTTCTATTACTTCGCACCTTTTATTATCAATAAACTACATCTATTATTATTAATTAAACCACCTTCCCTTCATATTTAACCATTAAATTTTCCTTGCTTCCCTTTTCTTTTTTTTCCTTTAGTCACTCTTTCTTTCTCTCCTTTATTACTTTATTTCTTACTTTCATTTTCATCTTCTCTTTAAGCTATTATCAACTATTAACGCATCTTTATTTCCAATTATTAATTTAACTTTTTTCCATATTAAAACAAGCACTTTCTTTCACATTCTTCCATTCTTATTTCTCATTTCACTATCAATTTAATAAACCAAAAACTGAACCGACGTAGGGTGCAGCTTATAGAAACCCTTCCCTATTTCCCAAATAGGCTACTCAAAGCCATGGGTGAATAGATAGCTCTATAACTCACCTCTACAATCATAAAAAATTAGCATCGGGTGCAGCTTATAGAAACCCCTCCTTATTCTCCCAATAGGCTACGCGAAGCCATTGGTGAATAGATAGCTCTATAACTCACCACGACACAATCACGTCCATTTTACCAGGGCTAACTCGAGGGAACATGGTACCCAGCTTGCTTATGTTTTCAGTCTTTCACTGCGGAGCTAGTCAAGTTGTGAGGCCCTGTACTATTTCATTTTTAATATATGCATGTTCGGTGTTTTGTACACGTTTTGGCGTTTTGGCCTTAATATGCTTATATGTGTTTTGATGCATGTTTTGGCTAAACTAAGCATGCGGAGTTAGTCCTGGGGGTTGTATAGAGTTTCTGTGCGAATTTCAAAAATTAAAAAAAAAAAATATTTTGGAAGCCTATAAATATCTGGCGTTAGATATTTTCAAAAGATATTTTCAAAACTTAGCGACTAAGTTTACTCAAAATTCTCTCTGCCTTCTCTCTAACTTCTCGAGGGCCTGGGGCTTGATTTTCAACGATCCAACAGCGGATCCTTTCTATTGGCTTCGTGGTCTACGCATCCATTCAGACGAAATTTGATTTCGACGAAGCTAGATTTGAACGTAGATCGAGGTGTCAGGTTTTTGACTTAACGAGGTAGGATTCTAGATTCAACTGCTATATAAGGGTGATATATGTAATTATATGCTGTTTTACCATTTAAAAATACATGAAAAAGGTGTTTATGTTTGAGAAATCAGATTTTTGGTTTAAAACCATTTTTTGTCCTTTTGGTTGGATGAAATCATATTTTGAGAGTTCCTTTCAAGGCTTTGAGGTTGTTTTGGGTTTGGTTATACCCGTGGGTATCAAAACAAGTGTTTGGGGGCTTTGATTTTAGGTTTATTCATGTTTTGGGAGTTGGAAAAACCTTTTTGGGACTTAAAACTCAAAATAGGGTAAGCCTGGAGCATCGATGGATGCTGAAGGGCGCTCAAGCGCCTAGCGGGCGCCTAGCGAGCGCTCTGCGACCACTTTGCGAGCGTCAGGTCCGCAGGACTATTTTTGGGTCATTTTCTTTTGATCATATCTCCCTCATACGAACTCAGAAATAAGTCATTTTTGTGTTCAAATTGAAGCCCCGAAAGTCCTCTTTCCAATGACACCTCTCTCACCATAAAATTCTTTTTGTAAAAAAAATTATGATCAAAATAGCGAGGGTATGTGAAAGTTTCTTAACAATTTTTCACCCATTTTTGGCCTAATGTCATGTTTTATGTTTAAACATTGTTTCTTTGGGTAAAAGGCATGTTTTACGCTTTTCTTGGTTTATTACATGATATGACTTGTGGATGTGTGGTTTTCAAAGTTTGTTTGAAAAATAGTGGTTTTGATAAAAATCTCAACATTTTTTGTTTTAGAGGTTTGGAGCTAACCCTTGGGGTTGACTCTCAGGTTTTGAAACGTTTTGTTGAAAATGGAAAAAAATATTTTAAAATATTTTGTTTGATCTCCATGTTGATGGATGGATCTATATATACATGTTTAATGTATATTGGTGAAATATTTTCGTAGTCGATCTACGGTTCAATTTTGAGAAGATTATCTAAATGTACCATGATGACGTGTATTTGGCACGAGTTTCTCTCGGTGTAAGTCCAGAAACGTGCGCAGCGTAGGTACTCAGTTCCTTCGGGTTAGTCCCCCTAAATTGAGTTGGTTGGGTGCTTAGCTCCCTCGAGTTGTCGCCTGTAAATTAAGTTTTACGTTGTGGTGCTCTGTATAGAATTTGTGTTTATCTAATCGGTCCCATAATGTATGAGGATTATATAATAGACTGGGGTCTATCATTGCTACCTCCGTCATGTGATAGAGTCGGTACATAGGATTATATTCTTCTTCTTTTGCCACGATGGTACATTCCATGAGGGAACAATAGTTTTGATTACTCTTTTTCCTTAACTATGGTTGGTTATTTGCACTATTTGCATCGCATGGTTTGAAGGATGAAAACAGGGTTTTATGACAGGATTTTATCTCAATAAAACCATTTTGGGAGACATGTGTAGTCTGATGAGAAAATTTGGAGTTTGTGGAAAACCGTTTTGGGTTTTGTGGTTGAGTTTAGCTCCCACTCTATATGATTACATATTTCCTGTTTTACAGCTTATTATCTATTTCTATTGGGATTCGGCTCACATGTGGGATTTTTTGTAAAACCATTTTCAGGTGGTGATGTGCATGAGGAGTAGCTTTGGTGGTGCCCGCAGTGGCGAAAGACTTTTATAGTTTTCCTTTTTGGCATGCCTGTTCCTGAAGGCAGGTTGTGTATGCCATAAGGCGACATATTGTCTACATGTTGGATCTGTCTGCCCTTTATTTATGAGAGATATATTTTGTTGGGTATTCTACTGGTTTCAACAGGAGGTTTGAATATATGAAAACTTGTATTTTCATAAACACTGGTGTTCGGTGGATTTTCACGTGACCTCGGGTTTTGGGGTGTGACAACTTGGTATCAGAGCTTTGGGTTCGAATACCTAAGAGCCATGGGAATACGATTTGTCACCTGGTGAGGTTGATTATGTATGCTTGCTTGCATGTGTATAAACAGTTTTATAACATGCTGTTAGCGTTTGGGCTTATTTGTTGTGAATATGTGGGTATGGAGGCTGAATCTCAGGATTGATGAGTCTTGCCTTAGGGCATTTGGAATAACATATTAGGAAGCCAAGTTAGAAACGCGTTTGGCCGACGTGTTTTCTAGTAGAAAATTTGAATAGGTTATCCAAATTGACGAGTCTGTCTTGTTGAATCCCCTCGGTATGTGAGACATGTTTACATGATCTTATGTGGCTAGGTGACAGCATGATGATGTGTTTATGTTACGTAGTAACATATTGTAGGAAAGCTTATCCTGTTTGTATTGCTTCCTATAGAATTATGTCTGCGCGGGGAGTGCGGGGACGGGGTCGTGGCCGAGGTCGTGCTTATGTTCAGGTTCTAGAGGAGGGAGATGTTCATGCCCCACAGGAACAAGTGGGCGGTGCTGACATTGTCCAGGAGATGCTTGCCACTATGCGAGCTATGGCAGAAGCGACCAAGGCTAGTGTACGAGTTCCTGAGCCAAGGGCTTCTTGGCTATGAGGAGTTTTGGCGGTTGGATCCTCCAACCTTTGCTGGGGAACCGGACCCCAAAGTTGCTACTGAGTGGTTGGAAGTGACCAGGATTATCTTCGATACTCTAGATATCGAGGAGGATGGCTTACGTGTGAAGTTGGCGGCGTTCCAACTGTGGGAAGATGCGAGAGAGTGGTGGAAGTTTGCTAAGAGCACTGTGGATGACACGTGGGCTACCTTCACGAGAGTCTTCTTGGAGAAGTACTTCCCGAGATCTTTGAGGGATACTTACCGAGAGGAGTTCCTCTCCCTTGTTCAGGAGAATCTATCTACGGTCCAGTATGAGGCCAAGTTCACGAATCTGTCGTGGTTCGCACCTGAGATGGTATTTACTACGGTGTTGCACACTAAGAGGTTTGAGAGATGACTCTGACTTGCTATCAAGGATAGAGTTGCAGCTTTGGATGTGGAGGTGTACATCAAGCTGGTGGAAGCTTCTATTTGGGTAGAGAACTCATTGGCAGATAGCCGTAGGATTAGAGAGGGTAAGAACCAACTGGGCAGTGGGGATACACAGTTTCAGGGGTGCTGGAACAAGCGCCAGAGGTCGTCTGGAGCTAGTTCTCATTTTGCTGGATCGTCTCAGCCGCAGTCGTCTGCACCTACACCTTCAGTAGCTTCGACAGGAAGGTTAGAGTAGAGAGGATTGATCTATTATCGTCGTGGACAGCCGGGACATCGTTCAGTTGAGTGCCCGCAGAAAGGCCAGGCTTAGAGTTCAATGCCCGTCCAATCACATGCGAGAGACCTACCTATCTATTTTTGGTGTGGTTAGTCTGGGCATATCCGTAGATACTATCCTAGAGAAGGGAATGTTCAGGGTGCGATAGGAGCGTCAGTTGCTTCATTTGTACAGAGGCGACAGGCTCCACAGCAGCCTAGGGCTCAGCCGTCAAGGTTTACGAAAAGAGGTGCTTTGGCGCAGTCGGTGAGATAGCCATCGACTCAGGGCTACGGTGGGCCGACTAGACTGTCGCAGGCTAGGGCTTATGTTCTCACTGATCCGAGTGCCTCTAAGACACTAGTTGGACCGGATGCTGTTGCTGCTCCAGCCATGATCAGAGGTACTCTTCTAGTCTTTAGATCATGGGCCAGTGTTCTTATCAACACTGGAGCATCACATTCGTTTATATCATCTGCATTTGTATCTGCTTTGGGGTTGAAAATGGACTGGTTGGGTAGTACCCTAAGTGTGGAGACCCCAGTTAGTGGGAGTGTGATGTTGAGCCTTGTTTGAAGATCCTGCGTGTTAGAGATCGCCGGTCGTTGTTTAGAGTTTGATTTTATCATTTTAGACATGACCACGTTTGATGTCATCCTAGGGATGGACTAGTTGACCACCTACCGTGCCTATATAGATTGTGAGCGATAGAGAGTGTCGATTTGTACCCCGGAGAGCGACTTCTTCTGCTTTGTGGGTGATCGGGATGAGGGCTTGCTGTCTATGCTTAGTGCTGCTCGGCGTCGAGGGAACTTAGGTTTTCTCTTTTCTGCACTCAAGTTGGATGAGCTGGTTAGGGTTCGAGGGATATTACCCCATGTGGTGTGCGACTATCCGGATCTCTTTCCTGACGATCTGTTTAAGTTGCCTCTGAGCCAAGATGTGGAGTTCTCCATTAATCTTGTTCTAGGAGCTGCTCCCATCTTTATGCCGTCATACCATTTTGCACCGGCTGAGTTGCGAGAACTCAAGGTGCAACTGTAAGAGTTGCTCAAAAAAGGGTTTATACGCCCGAGTACGTCACCATGGGGAGCTCCAGCGCTCTTTGCGAAGAAGAAGGATGGTTCATTGAGATTGTGTATAGACTACAGGAAGTTGAACAAGGTAACGGTGAAGAACAAGTATCCGATGCCGAGGATTGATGACTTGTTTGATCAGTTGAGGAGGCTGCGTTTCTTTTCAAAGATTAACTTGAGGTCAGGGTATCACCAGTTGAGGATTAGGGACGAGGACATAGAAAAGACCGCTTTTTAGACTCGCTGTGGTCACTACGAGTTTTTGGTTATGCCGTTCAAATTGACGAACGCGCCTACTATGTTTATGGGTCTGATGAACCGTATCTTCCACCCTTATCTGGACAATTTCGTAGTCATTTTCGTGGATGACATTCTGGTTTATTCACCCACGAGGGAGATGCACGAGGAGCATCTGCATGTTGTCCTACAGCTTCTGAGAGAACATCGCTTGTATGCGAAGTTCGATAAGTGTGAGTTCTGGATGACGGATGTGAGATTCCTTAGACACGTGGTGTCGAAGGATGGGGTATCAGTGGACTTGTCAAAGACTAATGCAGTGATAGATTGGTAGCGATCGAAGAACATTTTTAAGATTCGCAATTTTCTGGGTCTAGCGGGTTATTATCGACGGTTCGTGAAGGGCTTCTCTAGGCTTGCAACACCGATGACGCGTTTGACGCGAAAGGGAGTCACGTTTGTGTGGAGCGAGTCCTATGAGTAAGCTTTTTAAGAGCTGAAGAGGAGACTGACGAGTGCACCAGTGCTGATTATTCATGAGCGAGGTTTAGGTCACACTGTGTACTGTGATGCTTCACATGAGGTTTTGGGTTGCGTTCTGATGTAGGAAGGTAAGGTTGTAGCTTATGGATCCCGGCAGTTGAAGACACATGAGAGGAACTACCCGACACATGATCTGGAGTTGGCAGTCGTGGTCTTTGCCTTGAAAACATGGCGTCACTATCTTTATGGTGAGCGTTTCGAGGTCTTCTCTGATCACAAGAGCCTAAAGTACTTATTTTCGCAGAAGGACTTGAATCTTCGCCAACGAAGATGGATGGAGTTTCTAGAGGACTACGAGTTTGATTTGCAATACCATCCAGGTAAGGCAAATGTCGTAGCTGATGCGCTTCGTAAGAGATCTCATGGTTCGTTAGCTTCTGTGGCTATACGAGAATGGGAAATGCTAGGAGATGTTGGGGAGTTTGATTTGTGTCTCAGCGAGACAGAGGGAGGTGCGACCTTGTATTCAGTAGCTTTACAGCCCTCATTAGTTGAATGCATTTAGAGGCTCAGAGGGCAGGTCAGGAGGCTCAGATGATACGGGACCGCATCGCCAGTGGGACAGACATAGCAGGATGGGTGGTGAGTTCAGATCAGAGTCTGAGGTTGTCAGGGCAATTATTTTTGCCAGAGTCGTGCCAAGATGAGGTGCTACATGAGTTTCATCCTTCACATCTTGTAGTGCATCCAGGAGGCACGAAGATGTACCATGATCTACGCCGTCAGTTCTGGTAAACGAGAATGAAGAGGGATGTGCTCCGATTCATTTCTCGATACTTTACTTGTCAACAAGTAAAGGTGGAACACCAAAGGCCGGCAGGATTGTTACAGCTGTTGCCTATATCTGAGTGGAAGTAGGAGAATGTCACTATGGATTTTATCTCAGGACTCCCACGCTCGTCGAAGGGACATGATGCTATTTGGGTTGTAGTTGATAGATTGACGAAGTGTGCACATTTTCTTCCCATTCGAGTGAAGGATTCAGTGGACAAATTGAGTAGCTTGTGCATCCAAGAGATAGTCCGATTATACGAAGTACCTATGACTATTGTTTCTGATCGAGACCCGCGCTTTACATCGCGCTTTTGGCAGAGTCTTCAGATGGCTTTGGGGACGAGCTTGAATTTTAGTACAGCTTTTCATCCTCAGACCGACGGTCAGTCTGAGAGGACAATGCAGATTTTGGAGGACATGCTGAGAGCCTGTGTGCTTATTTTTGGGATTCTTGGGAGGATCATCTATCATTGGCAGAATTTGCATACAATAACAGTTACCAGTCCAGTATTGGAATGGCACCGTATGAGGCTCTGTATGGTAGGCCGTGTAGATCGCTTATTTGTTGGACAGAGGTAGGAGAGACCATTGTTTTGGGACCCGATCTCGTGTGGGAGACAACATAGAAGATTACAGTGATTCGTCAGCACCTAGTGACAGCACATAGTCGCTAAAAGAGTTATGCTGATCGGAGGAGGAGATCATTAGAGTTTACCTTGGGGGATCATGTGTTTCTGAAGGTCTTGCCACGCAGAGGGTTGATGAGATTTGGTCGTAGTGGGAAGCTATCACCACGTTTTATTGAACCATTCGAGATTCTAGAGAGGATTGGGATGGTAGCATACCGTATGGCTTTGCCACCTCAGTTAGCATCTGTGCATAACATGTTTCACATTTCCATGCTTCGGAGGTATGAGCCTGATCCTTCTCATGTTTTGGATTGGACCGAGCTACAAGTTGATGAGGATGTCACGTATGAGGAACGCCCGGTGAGGATTCTGGATACAAAGGAGCAAGTGTTGTGGGGGAGAACGATTGCGTATGTCAAAGTTCAGTGGCTTCATCACGGGGTTGAGGAAGCGACTTAGAAGCTTGAGTCTGAGGTTCGTGCGAGATACCCAGAGTTGTTCACCTTGTGACCTTGTAGTGAATTTTGGGGGCAAAATTCTTTAAGGGGGGGAGAGTTGTGAGACCCTGTACCATTTCATTTTTTATATATATGCATGTTCGGTGTTTTGTACACGTTTTGGCATTTTCACCATAATATGTTTATATGTGTTTTGATGCATGTTTTGGTTAAACAAAGCATGCGGAGTTAGTCATGGGGATTGTAGGGAGTTTTTGTGCGAAATTTAAAAATTGAAAAAAAAAAGATATTTTGGAGGCTTAAAAATATCTAGCGGTAGATAATTTAAAAAGATATTTTCAAAACATAGAGACAAAGTATTCTCAAAATTCTCTCTAACTTCTCAGTGACCTGGAGCTCAATTTTCAACGATCCAACAGCGGATCCTTGCTATTGGCTTCGTAGTCTACGCATCCATTCGGACGGAATTTGATTTTGACAAGGCTTAGATTTGCACGTAGATCGACGCGTTAGGTTTTTGACCTAACAAGGTAGGATTCTAAATTCTACTACTGTATAAGGGTGGTATATGTAATTATATGCTGTTTTACCGTTTAAAAACGCATGAAAAAGGTGTTTATGTTCTAGAAATTGGGTTTTTTGGTTTAAAATCATTTTTCGTCATTTCGATTGGATGAAATCATATTTTGAGAGTTCCTTTCGAGGCTTTAAGGTTGTTTTAGGTTTGGTTATACCCATGGGTATCAAAACAAGTGTTTGGGGGCTTTGATTTCGGGTTTATTCATGTTTTGAGAATTGGAAAAACCTTTTTGGGGCTTAAAACTCGAAATAGGGGAAGCCTGGAGAGTCAATGGACGCTGAAGGGTGCTCAAGCGCCTAGTGGGCACCTAGCGAGCGCTGCTCACTGGTGGTGAGGTGCTCAAGCGCTTTGCGAGCGCTTCGTGAGCGCCGGGTTTGCAGGACTATTTTTGGGTCATTTTGTGTTCAAATTGAAGCCCCGAAAGTCTTCTTTCAAATGACACATTTCTCACAATAAAATTATTTTTGTAAAAAAAGTTATGATCAAAATAGTGAGGGTATGTCAAAGTTTCTTAACCATTTTTCACCCATTTTTGGCCTAATGTCATGTTTTATGTTTAAACCTTGTTTGTTTGGGTAAAAGGCATGTTTTACAATTTTCTTGGTTTATTACATGATATGACTTGTGGATGTGTGGTTTTCAAAAGTGGTTTGGAAAATGGTGGTTTTGATAAAAATCTCAATATTTTTATTTTGGAAGTTTGGAGCTAACCCTTGGGGTTGAGTCTCAGGTTTTAAAACGTTTTGTTGAAAATGGAGAAAAACATTTTAAAATATTTTATTTGATCTCCATGTTGATGGATGGATCTATATATACATGTTTAATGTATATTTGTGAAATGTTTTCATAGTCGATGTACGGTTCGATTTTGAGAAGATTATCTAGATGTACCGGGATGACGTGTATTTGGCACGAGTTGCCCTCGGTGTAAGTTCGGAAATGTACGTAGCGTAGGTACTCAATTCCTGCAGGTTCGTCCCCGTAAATTGAGTTGGTTGGGTACTTAGCTCCCTCGGGTTGTCGCCTATAAATTAAGCTTTACGTTGTGGTTCTCCATATAGAACTTGTGTTTATCTAACCGGTCCCAAGATGTATGGGGATTAGATAATGTACAGGGGTCTATCGTTGTTACCTCCGTCGTGTGATGGAGTCGGTACATAGGATTATATTCTTCTTGTTTTTCCACAATGGTACGTTCCGTGAAGGAACAATGTTTTTTATTACTCTTTTTCCTTAACTATGGTTGGTTATTTGCAATATTTTCATCGCATGGTTTGAAGGATGAAAATAGGGTTTTATGATAGGATTTTATGTTAATAAAATCGTTTTGGGAGACATGTGTAGTCTGATGGGAAAACTTGGGGTTTGTGGAAAACTGTTTTGGGTTCTGTGGTTGAGTTTAGGTCTCACTCTATATGATTGCATATTTCCTGCTTTACAGTTTATTATCTATTTCTATTGGGCTTCGGCTCACGGGTGGAATTTTCTATAAAACCATTTTTAGGTGGCGATGTCCATGAGGAGTACCTTTGGTGGTGCCCGCAGTGGCGGAAGAATTTTATAGTTTTTCTTTTTGGTATGCCTAATCCTGAAGGCAGGTTGTGTACGCCATAAGGTGATATATTGTATGCATGTTGGATTTGCCTACTCTGTATTTATGAGAGATATCTTTTGTTGGGTATTCTATTTGTTTTAACAGGCGGTTTGAATATATGTAAACCTATATTTTCATAAAAAATGGTGTTCGGTGGATTTTCATGTGACCCCGAATTTTGGGGCGTGATACAAGCCAAACTTCATCATATCCATATCAATCAAACAACTGTCGGTTCCATATTCGATTAATGCAACATTATAGTTTCAAGTAAATTTTCAAGATTTCCTCGCAATGTACATCACCATTCATTTATGTTAACTCAAACTATTTTAGCATTAATTTTTCCCCTTTCTTCAAATTTGGAACCATGAACTTTTGTACCAATTATAAACACAATGAATATGTATTCATTTTATATCTTTAAAGTCATAGAGTGATGACAAGTCCAACTCTTAATCAAATACAACAAGTTTCATCACATAATTTCATTTAACAAGTATTTATCCTTAAGATTTCAAAATTTTGACATATATAAACTATCCATTATCCCTCACCTTGTTCATTTTCAATCCAATATCACAAGTCTTGTATATATATATTCCATAGACTCAAGCACACCAATTAAGTTTTACTTCAATAACTGTCTAAACTTCTCGTTTGATTATAACTTTAAATATATAATTCGTATTAACCCAATTTTAAATAAACCAACCCGATTTAGCAAATTAACTAAGCCAATAATTTTAACATTCTACTCTCAATTAAGCAATTTCCTTGGTTTCATTTTCTCTTATGATTTTCCATTCATTTGCATTATAAGTTCGAAATTAAATTTCGAGATTTAATTTACCATTTCATAGCTCCTTTTTCCCACTTATTAAACACAAGATGAAATTGGTCCATCCTTAATGGAATTAAGACATCCCTGACTCTTGCTAATTAGTCTTAGATTTACCTTTCAATTCTCGATTTAATGAGTTACTTAATTCAAATCTTATCCGTTACTCATGGTTTTATATATCATCCTTCCCAAATTTATCAATTCAACCATCAACTTATTTTACAGTTTACAAATCCCCAAGTTTAAGAACTCTAACGACTATTTAAAACCCTATTTTAATCCCGCTGCTGATTCATTACCAATTCTCTCATTGATTATTCCGCAACTAACTTTAGTGTAGTGGATGATACACCAACTTGATCCCAACATCCTAAGTCAAAGCTTCAAAAGTTTCCAAATTACCTCTAAATTCGTCCAAGAACATAACTCTCATGGTTTCGAATTATTCATTTCATACACTTAGATAAGTTATTCAATTCTTAATTCATAACATTCATTAATTCCTCAATTCAAAGTGACTAAGTTTAACCTTAATCATTTCATGTAATCCAAATCAAACATTAGCTTAAAATTCAAAACCCGTGGTTTTAGTTCTTTAAAATAGTCCCCTATTTTTCTAAGTCTTCCCAAATGGATTGTCGACTCAAATTATATATTCAAAGTATATATTCAATATGTTCAATTCATACTTTATGACTCCCATTGTGTTTAAATTATCCACCAATTCATGGTTTAGGTAAGTTACAAGTTATAAACATAAAACCAAATCTAAGTTTTTCAATCATTCATAGGTTTCTCTTAAGCATTAATTCTAGCTTATAAAAAAATCAACACAAATCAAAATAAAGCACATAAGATAGTCTAAATCTTACTTGTTATGTTAGAATACCAAATTTCAGATTTCTCCTCAAATTGAAAACCCCCGATTCCAGCCATCCTCGAGTTTCTCTTCCATGGACCTTCAGCCAGTTTGGGTTGTAACTCCAGGAGGCTTCGAAGTTGTTAATCACATCTTGATTTTTTTTTCTCCGATGACCTCCCAAATCAATTAAAGAAAATCAGTATAAAGAGGGGATATGATGAACAAAACGCAGAACAGGGGAAGAAATTACCGCGGCTTCTTGATGTTGTCAACGTAATGTCTCTGCTACAGAAACTCAAATCCAAATTTTCGTCACCCAATTTGGTGTTTAAGGCGTCCAATTTCTGAAAATAAACTTGCTTTCGAAGCTTCGGGCTCGCCATTAATGGCGGCACCAAAAATATGCGCAAAGGAAGAGAAGACATCGGCGCCTAGGGGTATTTTTTGTCTCTTCTTGCTCGTACCCTGAATCCAAGTCGGCATCGGCCAAGATGGGTGGGGGAGGTGGCACCGGTATTCGCGGTGATGAGACGAGGGAGGCGCAGTGGCGGTGCGTTGCGCGCGCTTCTCCATTCTCTCCTCTCTGCGACCACCGGGTCTCCCTTCTATGTATCTTTCTCTCCCTCTTTCTGTCGCGCTCTCTCTCGATCTCTCTCGATCTTTCTTTCTTTTTCTACGTTTTTCCTTGTTTTTCCCGAAGCTTCTGAACTTGGGCTGAGAGGCAAGTTCATCTTCATTCTTTTTTTTTTCAATTTTTTTAACGCGAAATTAAATTAAATTAAAATTTAATTATTAACATTCTTTAGCACTAAGAAATCAATGACGAATTATTGTTCCAGTACCCCAACGTACACCAACTGCATTTGATATGTTATATTAATCATCAAATATCACTTCGGTAAATTTAATTATGTTAAATTATTTTACCCAAAAATAAAAAGTACCGGGTCACTACAGAATGATTTGCCTGGTTTACGAGGGCTTGGGGTACCTAGTTTTCTAGGGTTTGAAAGAACTGAAAGGTCGTCACTTGCCTAGAAAGATTTGCCTAGTTTACTAGGGCTTGGGGTGCCTAGTTTTCTAGGACTTGGAAGAACCAAAGGATCGTCAATTACACACGAATCTAGGGTTAAGGTGCCTAGTTTTCTAGGGCTTTGAAAGAACGGAAGGGTCGTCACTTACACACGAACCTAAGGTTAGAAAGATTTGCCTGGTTTACCAGGGCTTGGGGATCCTAGTTTTCTAGGGTTTGGAAGAACCGAAGGGTCGTCACTTACACATAAACCTAGGGTTAGAAAGATTTTTCTTGTTTACTAGGGCTTGGGGTGCCTAGTTTTCTAGGGCTTAAAAGAACCGAATGATCGTCACTTACACACGAACCTAGGGTTAGGATGCCTAGTTTTCTAGGGCTTTGGAAGAATCGAAGAGTCGTCACTTACACATGAACCTAGGGTTAGGGTACCTAGTTTTCAAGGGCTTGAAAGAACCGAAGGGCCGTCACTTACACACGAACCTAGGGTGAGGGTGCTTAGTTTTCTAGGGCTTAAAAAAACTGATGGGTTATCACTTACACACAAACCTAGGGTTTTTTATTACTTTTGGTTATCTGCTGCATATTTCATGTGTTTAATCTGGTCTTTATATATCCTCTATTTGTCTTCTCTTTTCAGGCTGGTCACTATGTCTGTGGTATTGAAGGTTCTGCCTCTAGGGAGGTGTTGGAGTGGTACAATGCCCTCCCTGCTCCTAGTCGGGCTTATATTGATGCCTCCGGCTTTGCTCGGTTTATACCCTTATTGGGTAGGACGAGCAATGATCGGGTATGGTTGACAGTTCTAGCGGAGCGGTGGTGGGATACCACCAACACCTTCTATTTTACCACCTTCGAGGCTACCAAGCCTCTCGACTTTGTACTGGTCACTGGTATCTGGGTTGGAGGAGCCCCTATTCCATTTGATCCCACCATCGCTTGTTCTATCGATGTACTACTGTATTTTCTCGAGGCTATCCCCGCGTTGATGGACCGGGACCAAGTCAGATACACTTGGTTCTTCGACCGTTTCTACCATTTCTAGTGCACCGAGCCTCGCCACTACGAGTGGGTCGCCCGAGGCTTTCTGATGTATATGTTTGGTACCTTCTTGTTCTCGAACAAGGATAATACCGTTCATTTGCATTACTTGGTGCCCTGGCTCGTCTGGACCGGGTCGCTTCATTCGACTAGGGAGGAACTGCCCTCGCTACTCTCTACAGCTTTATGAGGACTCTCACTCGATTCCCCCAAGAGCTCAGCATTGGGGGATACTGGAGAGTCTTGGAGGTACGATTTAGTTTCTGTAGTTCTCCATTCATTTATGTTATCTGTTATTATCTGCTTACTGACATCTTCTTCTTTGCAGTTGTGGACCTATGAGTTCCTCAGGCTTCACGTCCCGGTGAATTCGACGGCAGACCCTCTAGTCATTCCTCGAGCGGCCCGGTGGTCCCGAGGCATAAAGGGGAAGAAGGCTGGAGGGAAGGACATTGACCAGTTTAGGGTCTCTTTGGAGCGACTGACTCTTGACTAGGTATCTTTAATTCCTGCTTACTGCATTATACTATCCATTGTTGTTCACTACACCGATCGTTGTACTGTTAACTACACTGTTCACTATTTTTGTTCACTTCTGCCTTGGATACTGATTACCATATCCTGTACACTGACCGTTATATTGCACTGTATTCACTGCTTATCCTTCATTGCATTGCACTATATTTTGAATTGCTGCAGGTCCACTGGGATGTCTGGCAGGGAGTAGAGGATCGGGCTGGCGCAGATCTGATGCGTAGCCGAGACGTCGCTGCGAGGCGTATTTTGCTGGAGGGCCCTTTTGGCTGAGAGTACTATCTTGGGGAGCGAGTGGTCTGCCCGTCGCTTGCCCTTGATCACTTTTGGATACTAGTGGTCCCTCCACCTTGTATGTGCCGGACCGATCTTCTAGGCCAGGTTAATTTACTCCTAGAGCTAGTGGGGACTCACACATCAGAGCTACTAGTAGCCGAGGGAGACTATACTGCTTGGGCCCGGGTCCATTTACTGGGACCACTAGGACATGGCCTAGCTGCCCCAGGTGGTGGAAGGAGGAGACGGATGCCAGAGGATGAGGGAGCTGGTGTTGGTGCCGCTGCTGCTGCTGGAGCGGGAGCTGCCGCTGCCGCTGCTGCTGCTGGGGGAGCCAGAGTTAGAGCTGCCGAGATACCCTAGATTGTGCCGACCATCGTTGCTGGGTATCCTTTCGATATCCCTATTTTGGTTCCTTCGATTTAAGAGTTCCAGCCAGTAAATGCTCAGGTTCGTTCTTTTCCTCACTACTTTCCTTTCTGCTTTCTATTTAGACTGCTCAGTTCTTTATTCCTTTTAACAAGAAGATCAGGCTTGGGTGGATCGTCTCATGCTGGTAGTAAGTGGCATGCGGACTTTGATTCGCTAGCAGGATGCTGCTCTGCGTGCTGCTGGGGTTCCTTTTATCCCTATACCAGTGAGTGTCTTTTTCTTTGATCTCGGTTCTATTCCATACTATTTTCTTACTTTTTGTCTCTTTTGACAACCACTTGTGGTTGTTGCTGCTCCGCCCCAGGCTCCGGCTCAGCCTCTTGCTCCTGCCCCGGCTTAAGGCCGTGGGTCCCGTGTTGCTTTCTCCATGGCTCGTTCTAGAGGATTCGTTTCATCCGCTCAGAGCCGATCCATGGTTATGTCCTCCTCCTCCAGTAGTAATGGCGGTGATAATTTTGAGAGACTTTTTGAGGATATCAGCTCGGAGGAAGCTGCCCCGTCTTCTCACCGGGTTCGCTCGAGACAAGAGTGAGAGAGAGAGAGTTTCCCCCCCCCCCCATTTTTATTTTCTGATACATTTTATTTTGCTGAGCCTTCGTGCCCCAGGTTGATACATTTATGGGCTCGCGTGTCCCTGTTTACTGTTTTATTGGGCCTGGGTGCCCCGGTTACATTCTACCACCTTTTGTTGCATTTTGGGCCTTCGCGCCATTTATTGCCATATATTCATTTACTTTTATGGTTCTCTTTTACTTACTGCTCAAACTGTCATGAATGTATAATATGAATGTCAAAATCTACACAGAATGCAAAAACCACAAATTGATACATGTTTGCCACCTTGTAACATGGCGGTCGCCAGAATCAACATGGCGGTCACCATTTTCCATAAATGATGACATGGCGGTCGCCTAGTCAAGGGGATGATGTCACTGTACGGTTCTCTTCCAAGTTGGCGGTCGCCACTTTGATGGTACTTTTTCTACTTTTTCGATCTCCAGACTTTCCTTGCTTTATAAATACAGTCCTAGAGGACCCATTTTCTGTTGTTCTGACCCATATGGCTAACCCCCTTTCTTCATGGATTGAGGCATTCTCCCATATCAAATGTTTAAACTTTGCCCCTTTTGGCCTTAATGCCCTTTTCTTATTGATAACCATGAGGATTAATAGGCCTTTTCTGATGGCTGTTAACAACTGTGGGATCCTCAGTCTCACGTCTTTCAGCTTGGCTTTGAAGAGCTATGTCCCACTGTGGAGGAGTTTACTGCTATCTTGAACTTGACTCCACAGAGCTTAGTTGTGGTTCCTACGTTCTTTCTTTCAACCTGTCAACAGGTGATACAGCTCTGTGGCTTGTGTAAGATGGGGGCTTATCTTTTGACACAGGATGATTGTCTTGGCATACCCTGGATTATTGACAGATTCTATCCTACCAGTGACCTCAGTTTTCAACTGCAATGATGTTATGCTCTTTGCTTCTGTTGTCTTGCTGAATATGTTCTTGTCCCCGCTGACGGGTGAGTTAGCTGTGCATTGATTGACATCGCGGGTCAGATGTGGATGGGAAAGGACTTTGTACCACTTGTCTTAGCCGAGACACTACTGGACCTAGATGCTGTTCATCTTGGTGAGATCACTCCTTTTGCTGGCAGCCCCTTACTTCTTCAGGTAAGCCCCAAAACCTTTCTTTTACCAGACTTTTGTCATACTGCAAGGCTTTTCCCTCACCGTTCTAACTTTTGCTGCAGATCTGGCTAATGGAAAAGGTAAATCTTGTACAGAAATCTCCCACTGATAGGAAAAATGCCGTAGCTTTCCTTTATCGCCCCTACTATCAGAAATGTACCACTGAGGCAGCCTGGTGGCAGTACCTTTCCTCTCTGACTGGCCCAAATATTACTTGGCAGTTCCCCTGGTGGCGGATCCCTGACATGACTCTGACTACCATGAATCACCCTAGTATCTTGTTCTGCGTCAGACTACTTTCTATTACCCCCGTAGGATCATGCGGCAGTTTGGACGCAGTCATACCATCTTTCCTAGTATTCGAGGTCGTTTATTTTCATCCATACTGCGGGCCCCATTTCTAACACTGTATCGGGATGCTTGGCTGTCTCGTTCACGTATGATGATGCAGGAGCTGCGATGTCCTGGGCTTTCTACTCAGTATAAGACATGGCTAATGCTGGATTGGGAGAAGAAAGATAAAGAAGAAGGAAAACAAGCAGCAAAAAGGAGGAGGATTTGACGCTTCCTGCTTTTTTTTGAAGATTTCATAGCTTTCCTCATTTATTTGTAGAGTTTGGGACTTGCATGCCCTTTCTTTTATTTTAAAAAAAAACTCTGTAACTCTGATCAAAGTAATGAAAACTCCCACTTTATGTTTCAGATGGTTTAAATTTATCCAAAATTTTTTAATTTTTTTAAATACAATTAAATGACTTTATTATTAAAATTCAGAAATTAATTTGCATTGATCTTACTTAGATCCAATGATGGTTAAAAACGAAGAATGTGGCCGGACTTCTTAAAAGAAGTAGCCTACATATCCCAAATAGATGGAATCAGGCTATAACGAAGTTCGGGCTCAGTTTGTACTCGGATATTGACGTTGACCTTTTATGATGCCCTAACTTTTGCCAAGGTCGCCATTTCGGGTTTTGGTCCTTGAGGGCTGCTCTAACTTTTGTCTGGGTTGCCTTTTTGGTTTTCAACCAAGTGAGCTTTTATTTTCTCTTTATTTTTACCTCAAGGGTAGGACTTTTTGAGTTGATCGAGGTTAACTGGAGTGGAGAACACATTGCTATTCAAATTCATAGTAATAACTGCACCACCGGTCAAGTGGTTTTGATGAGAAACGGTCCGGACTAGCTTGGCTTGAACTTGCCTCTCGGGTCGAAGAAAGGAGCTCTGATTTCTATAAGAACCAGATCTCCTTCTCTTAGATCCCGGGTCTTAACTTTCTTATTGAAGGCTCGGGCTATCCTTCTTTGGTATCCTTGTACATGAAACAGAGCTTGCAGTCTTCTTTCATCAAACAAGAACAACTCTTCCATCCGGTTGCTCTGCCATTCTGCCTCTAGAATACTGCCCTCAGCCACTACTCTTAGTGAAGGGATTTTCACCTCAATGGGAAGCACGACTTCCATCCCATACACTAAAGAGTATGGCATAGCACTTGTTGAAATTTTGATCGACGTTCTATATCCCCAAAGTGCAAATGGTAGATGTTCCGGCCAATCCTTGTGTGAGTTGATCATCTTTTGCAGAATTTTCTTAATGTTTTTGTTTGCTGCCTCAACAGCTCCATTGATCTGCGGCCGATATGGTGAGGACTTGTGAGCCATTATTTGGTATTCCTTAAAAAGATCCAAGATCTCTCCTTAAAAGTGCGAGCCATTATCTGAGATAAACTCATAGGGGACTCCGTACCGACAAATGATGTTCTTCTTGATATACTTGGCAACATGAGAGGCTTTCAATACTGAGTAGGAGGCTGCTTCCACCTACTTGGTAAAGTAGTTAATGGCCACTAAAATGAACTCGTGCCCATTCGACGCCTTTGGTGTTACTTTGCTGATTACATCAATGCCACATACTGAGAATGGCCATGATGACGTCAGATTATTTAGCTGAGACAGGGGAACATGCATGAGATTTGCGTGAATCTGACACTTATGGCACCTTCACACGAACTGTATACAGTATGTCTCCATCATCATCCAAAAGTATCCTTGTCGCAGGATCTTCTTGGCTAACATGTTTTTGCTCATCTGTGGCCCACAAACTCCTGTGCGGATTTCTTTCATCAATGCTTGGCCCTCTTCAGTGTTTACACAAAGCTTGTTGACCCCAGAATGCCCTCATTTGTATAGTCTTCCCCTACAAATGACAAACTGTGCAGATAATCATCGTATTGCCCTTTTATCCTTTTTGCTAGCAAACTTGGGGTATTCTCCTTTCTCCACGAAGTTCTGGATATCAAAATACCATGGAAGGTCGTCAGCGCTTTCCTCGATTGCGGCCATCATCTCATATGCCGATTTTCTTTTCTGTTTAATTATCAAAGGCCTCATTCGGACTCTGAGTGGTATGTCAATAATGGATGCTAGGGTGGCCAGTGCATCGGCAAACTTGTTCGGTAGTCTTGGCACGTGGGTAAAGATCACTAATTCAAAAACACAGTATCAGTTTCTCTACTTCTTGATGATAGAGAATTAAGGTTAAGTCTTTGACTTTCCATTCTCCTCTTGCTTGTGAAACCACAAGTGCTGAATCTCCAATGACTTCCAGCCTCCTTACCCCTAATTCTAAGGCCGCCTCCAATCCAGCTAAACATGCTTCATACTTAGCTTGATTGTTGGTAACTTTAAAATTGAGCTTTAAAGACAAGGGGATGTGTGATTTGTCAGGAGTAACAAGAAGGACTCATATTCCATAGCCATATTGATTGGATGCGCCATCAAAATATAGAGTCCACTTGTCATCCCCGACTTTCATCAGCTGTTCGTCAGGAAACTGGAACTTCGTGTCTTCACCTCCTTCGACTGGTTGATCGACCAGGAATTCTGCCACTGCTTAACCCTTGACTGACTTCTGGGTGATATATCTGAGATCGAATTATGATAACAACAGCAACCATCGGGCCAACCTTCCTGTCAATGCTGGTTTCTCAAACAGGTACTTCAACGGGTCCATTCAGGAGATGATATTCACTGTGAAAGATAGCATATAATTCCTATATTTTTGGGAGGCCCAAACCAAAGCCCAGCATGTCTTTTCCAGTGGTGTGTATTGTATTTTTTATGCTATCATCTTCTTGCTTAAGTAGTAGACTGCCTTTTCGACTCCAGCTTCACCTTCTTGCGCCAACATACATCTCATGGCTGAATCAGTCACTGACAAATAGAGGATCAGTGGCCCTATCAGGTTCGGGAGGAGCTAGAACATGTGGGTTTTGCAGGTACTATCGTACGGTATTAAAGGCGTCTTGGAATTTCCCATCCCATTCGAATTCAACTCCTTTCTTCAACAGACGGAAGAGAGGCTCACAGGTAGTTGTTAGTTTTTCGATGAATCGACTGATAAACTGTATTTTTCTCAGAAAGTCCCTAACCTCTCGTTCGGTCTTCAGAGGAGGCATTTCCAAAATTGCTTTAATTTTTGAAGGATCCACTTCGATATCCCATTGAGTGATCATAATTCCAAGCATCTTTCCAGCAGTAACTCCAACGGCACATTTTACGGGTTGATTCGCATCTTGTACTTTCGAATCCTTTCAAAGAACTTTCGCAACGCTACGATGTGGCCATCCCAATCATTGGATTTGACTATCATATCATCCACGTACACCTCGACCTCCTTATGTATCTTGTCATGCAGTAAAGTAGTGGCAGCCTTTTGATAGGTTGCCCCTTCATTCTTCAAACCAAATGGCATTACACGATAATAATAGGTGCCCTGGCGTGTAGTGAATGTTGTCTTTTCTCTGTCCTCAGAGTCCATCAAAATCTGGTTGTATCTGGAGAAACCATCCATGAATGATAGCAAGGCATGCCCCGCTGTACTGTCTACCAAGACATCGATGTGTTGTAGCAAAAAATCGTTCTTCGGGCTAGCTTTATTGAGATCTCAAAAATCCACGCAGACTCGGATACGTCCGTCCTTCTTTAAAATCGGCATGATGTTGGCTACCCATTTTGGATACTCAGTTATCATTAGGAATCCAACATTTATTTGTTTGGCAACCTCTTCTTTAATTTTCAGAGCCCATTCTAGTCGGATTCGTCTTAACTTTTGTTTGACCCGTTTGGCATCAGGGTATAAGGGGATATGGTGCTGGACAATGTCAGGATCAATTCCAAGCATATCCTCGTAAGACCATGCAAATACATTCTTGAATTGTTTTATTAAAGTTATTAATTATTTTTGTTCAACTAAGGATAAAGAAGAACCAATTTGTACATTTTGCAGATTAGTTTCATTACCCAGATTTATTGATAAAGTTTCTTCAATTATTGGTTAGGCACGCAGTCTTCTTCTCTTTTTATTAAAATTTTATTTCTTCAGAAATATCCCTGTCGAAATAGAAATCGTAGAAAAGCATATGAAATAAATCAAACAAAGTAGAGTAACTAGAAATTTCGTTCATTTCATTGAAAGAAGAGGGGATTACAAACTCGAAAGCATAAACAGGGAAAGGTGCACAAACAGACGTGCCCTCAACCACAGGCTAAGACTCAGACTTAGAACATACCACATGCACATCATAGGACTCTAAGGTCAAGTTCTTCACTTCCTTTGTAGTTGCATGAACAATGAGCTTGGTGTAATCAGTTGGCACGTTAAAGCCCATCATGAGGCAGTCTGTGTCAGTTACACGTAGTTGTGCCAACTTTTCATTAAATAGTACTCCCATATCGATTTCATTGAGGTTGTCAGCCCAATCTTCCTCTTGCATCTTCCTTCCTTCCTCTTCCTTTTTCACTATCTCTTCCTCTTCTGTATCGGATAACTGATGGCCAAAAAGATTTTCAGCCCTGGCAACTTTTGATTGGTTTTTTCGTCAATCCATGGTTCTAGATAGCCGTAGTATGGGAAATCTTCCCCTTCCTTGACAAAGTACCCATTGAGCGTTCCAGAATAATTTAGCTTTCGTCCCCTTCTAGGGCCTTCTAAATCTTCTTCCGTCGGTTTGAATCTAAGACTGAAACGGTGTGAAGTCGGCAATACTTGGACAACTTCCAGAATACCCTGCTGCTTACGCCATAATCCCATACTAGGGAAAAAGGATATTTTTTTTACTAGTTAATTGGGGAATGGGGCCCAGGGATTGAACCCTGGGTGAAAAGTGGGGCAAGGCAGCTCATTGCCACTTGAGCTAGCCACCACTTAGAAAATGACATTTGCCTCATCATTATTATTGCCCGCTGGTTGATGTATATTTTCTCTTCATTTAATAACATCTGTATAGCCTGGGCTTCGTCAAATTGGAAACCACTGAGCAATACATCACCTTCACCATGCTGTACTTCCAGCAGAGTTGAGCCCTCTCCTCCTCTTGGGAGATGAATGCTATCTTATCCATGAATGGTCAGAACTGCCCCATTTCTTATCAGTTTTAGTTTCTGATGGAGAGTCGATGGTACCGCCTGGACACTTGAATCATGCAACCAGGGTCTACCTAATAGCAAGTTAAAAGATGCCAATACATCTAATACATGGAACTCGACTGACGTTTCCAAGGGCCCTACTGATATTGCAAATAATATTAGTCCTAAACAGAGTGCTGTTCTTAGCGGACATACATTTAATATAGACTCGTTATTGATAAGAGTCACGGGGACCCATTTGTCCAGGCATTTAATGGTAATGTGCAGTGGTTTGTTATGATTTCTTCCCTCTGCTGATGGATCTTTATCGAAAAAAGAAATAGCTTTCGGCTCTACCGCCGGTAGAATAAGTCCAATCAGTTGCTCTAGGGTGGCATATATCAAAACACTGGCTTTATTCAAAACCTTTAGCACAGCTTGTTTGTGTTTATGCGAGGTCATTAGTAGCCCCAAAATGCTGATATTGGCTTGCGTCTTTTTTAACTGCTTTAGCACTTCATCATCCTCTTCTTCTTGTTCTTTCTTCTTCCTTTTTTTGCTTGGTTGCCCTTTTTCCAACTGGGCTGGCTTGAAATGCCGCCCACTTCTGGTCAAAAGTTCTATACCCTCCTCGGGATCCCATAATCCTGTTATTGTGTCGCCGGTCTATCGTACCTCGTTCACAGGCAGAGGGCTTTCAAATGCCCACAAATCGCCTAAATCACCGATTACTATTCTTCATCTTCTCTCCTCGTCATCTTTAATAGCCCATGTATTATCGACTTTCTCCCAGAGATCCTCTCTGATAAAATCCACCTGCTGTTCTCGAGTGGCCCAGAAATTAGTCCACTCTGCTCCGTTCAATTTTAGCACAACCTTTACCAGCCAATAGGATTGCATTTCATCCACATATACCTCTTCCTCAAAAAGGTAGGAAAGGATAATGCCGTCGAGCACGTGACCAAACCCATATGGTCGAGTTAAGTAATCCAAAGGCCAATCGTCTTCTTCGTTGCGTTCCTCTTCTTCTTCTTGAACTCCCACCTGATATCCTTCCCAGGTATCATCATTCCCTTCTTCCACCATACCCCAGCCATTTCCATCCATGCTTACTGAACAGGCTGTCGGGTCCTCGGTAACTAGAACAGATGGGCACGGCAGATGCACCGAATTGATGTATTGACTCGAGTCTTCTGATTCCCCCAGAGACATGTAATTTACCCTAGCCTACCTGGCATGGTTTAGTAGGGAATTAGTCGTGACATTCGATTTTGAAGTAACAGATGATGGGGGAATCACCTTATTATCGACGAGGTTCTGGATCTCATGTCGAAGTCCTAAGAACTTATCAAATAAATGTTCGTGAACTTGGTGGAAGGTGCAGTATTGAGAAGTATTAAACCTTGACAGTAGAGGATCAGGTACGAGCATGGGGTCTAACGGCTTGATAAGCCCTTTCTTGACGAGTCGACTCAGGGCGGTGGATAATGAAATGTTGAGGGGAGTGAACACCCTCCTTGGCCTTTGTTACTATTGACCGTTGCCCGACTGATGGGTATTATTAGATTGCTAGGCGGAAGAAGACAGGTTTAGCAGGTTTACCTCGTTCGAGTGAGACACGAGGTTGGTGGTGGCAGTTTAGTTTTAGTCATTTGTTGGGAATGTTCTTCTAGGTTTTTGGCTAGGTTTGGCTTTCTCAATATCCCCAGACTGAATGGCGTCTTCAATCTGTACTTCAGCGTCAAATAATTGTTCAAAGGTAGAAAGCGGCTGAGTGATAAGATACCGCTTCAGTGGAGACTACAGATTCTTAACCACGATCCTCACTTGTTCTTTCTCAGTGGGCTGATTTGTCATCTTGGCAATTTTACCCCTCCATCGGGTCAGAAAATCAACAAAAGACTCCTGGTTCTCTTGTCGAATTGTTTCGAGCTCTCTGGTGGTGACATCTAGTTGGACATTGTAGTTGTACTGATTGAAAAAAGTTATGGCATGTCCTCCTAAGTCCTAGTTTTGGCAGCCTCCAAAGAAAGAAACCATCTCTGTGCAGCCCCAAAGAGTGATTGATGGAAAAGTTAAACCTTGAGCTAATCATCAATCCCCGTGGGGGAGAGAGTTCCAACATACATTCTCAGATGAATTCGGGGGTCTCCAGTACTATCAAATTTCTCTATCTCTGGCATTTTAAACGTTTCAGGAAACATTGCATCTAGGAATAAACACAAACCACCCACATCCAGCATGTATTCTTTTATTCCCTTTGCTTTTCTCAGCACCTTCTCCATTCGATTGATCTTATCTGCCAGCACGGATTCCCTAAACTGGGCAGTGTTCTCTTCTTCTACCACCACTGGGCAGGGAACCCGAGGTGGTACAATAACTTGTGGTACATTCTATCCTTGGTTGTCATCCCAGAAGCCTTCGTTGTTCTCATTTGTGTGATTCAATTGTCTATTCACAACAGGCATACGAGCCTGAATTGCCCAGATCTATGCCTGACACTGATTTTTAGCTTGAGTCTGCTGCTCCACAGCTCTTTGTATCTCGGTAATGGCTCTCATTAGAGCTGTCAAGTTTACCTCATTCTCTGCCATTTTAGTTGATTGTTCAGACACTCTATGAAGTCTGCCTGATTCTGACCTCTCCCAAACACGTGTTAACTACACTCTTTTCAGCTTAATGGTAAACCCGCAGAAAAATCTAAATTCCAAAAGCAGAATAACCAGTATCAAACTCTTTTCGGATGAGAATTTTGACAATAAATAGCATACATCCCAGATATCCAAAATAGCAAATCATAAGTAGATAATCACATGAGCTATAATAATGCCCCTGTCGGGCTCATACTGGCAGTATAACAATTGAACAAGTTTCACTAAACTCGGGTGAAAAAATGGGCAGTACTCTGGTAAGAAAATAGGACTAGGTTGAGAGGACTTGGTTTGACCTAGAATTCTAAGGAAAAATGAGCAGCATAATGGTAAGAAACTAACTCACGCGGGTATAACAAGGATACGGAGGAAACGAGACTAAACAAAGACGGGGTATAGAACTAATAACCTAGAAAGAAGCCAAAAGAGAGAAAAACTACCCTAGAGGTCTCAAAATGAAACACGGGCATGACCCCGAGAAGAAAACTATGGCGTGGAAACCAAAACATGGTGAACGCAAAGCCCAGGTAAGAACCTTAAGGCGAAAAGCTAACTTAATCAAAGGATAAGAGAAAACCCGAGCCAAACCTAAAAGTGGAACTAGCTTAAGCTCGAACAAATAATACGCAATCAAAACATACAATTAAAAAAACACATAATCCTACAAGGATTAGCAGTACCTAATGGAGGGTTCTAGGCTACTATGCGCAAAAGGTCAGTTTTGGTCAATCGAACATGGTACCTTCTGAATAGAGCCGGGTATATACCTCCCATGCATGGAGTGGTGCAGGACAGAATCAAACAGTATGCCCGAACTCTTTCACTACACTTATGAAAGCGTACAGTCAGTAAGGCTTACCCGCCTTCCCAATAATCCCTAAAATGGATGAACGTTCAGGGCATCAGGTAGACCAGGTAGAGGGTTTGAAAAACAATGCACGTGCATGCGATAATGCAAATGAGAAATACATATTAAGAACCAATAATGTTTTCAAGTATAGCTCTCTTATTTGATTTTATAAACCAGTCCCCGACGGAGTTGCCAGAAAATACTGTGCCGTTGAGATTTTTGAAGATTTTAAAAAATATTCAAAAATATGGGATTCAAAAGATATTTAAAAAATATTTTAATACTTTGTAAACCAAATTTTAGAAATCCCTTTTTTGTTGGAAATGGAGTCGCCACTTAGTTTTTGAGAAAAACTAAGAAAAATAAAAATAGCTACTAATCTTTAAAACGCTAACTAGAGAAAGAGAGTTCTAGGGCTAAGGTACGAATCGAAAAAGGTGTTAGGCATCCCGTTCACCTAATCGTAAGGTTGGCCTTTACTCATCATTATTGGTTCTTTAACATAATTTTTCAAATGCATGCAAATAAAGAAAATAGAGGCAAGAGTGAGCATCCAAAATCAAATATAAAAAATGCATAGCATATGTACATAGCACTCCAAATCAAAACAAATAAATGGATAAAATCCTAAGTCCTATAACATGCAATTTCTAATTAAAAGATATATAGAGCACACCGTCATGCAATTTCATTAAAATAAACTAAACATTATCGTATGCATAAAACAATAAAAATATGCTAAAAGTTGTTAAAACTACCTAAATATGAATTGTTTCAAAATAAGCTAAACTACTTTAGAAGCAAAATATTTTAAAAAAAGTAACCAAAATATGCATGTTATCAAAATAAAATAGATTGACATTAACATGAAAAAGAAATGCTAGATGTATAAAAGAGAAGATTCTACGTTGAAAGAAAGCATACTTAACAAAGAAATTTAAAATAAGGGTTCTATAACAAAAAGAGCGTTTAAAGATTTAAAGAAAAAGAAAAACTTTACAAAAGAAAGATTATGCTAAAATAAAATTGTTAGAAGATGTTATTAAGCTATTGAAAAATAAAACCTAACTATTTACATTTTATACTTTAAAAGAGACAAAAGAAAAAAAAAAAAAAAAAGAAAAGAACTGAAAATTATTATAATAAGAGAAAATTTATACTAACATTTAAAGATGAAAATTAACTTTAAAAACTTTTTATGATTTTTTGGGTTTAATAATATGAATGAAAATAATGTTAACATTAAATAGAAAAAGAAAATGACCAAAAGAAAAGAAAAATAAAGCTAATAATAATAGGACAAGAAAAGAAAAGAAAATGTTAAATTGAACATTTTAAGTTAATAACTAAAAAGAAAGAAAATAAAGATAAATGGAACATCAGTATTAATAAATAAAAAGAATACTAGTAACGTAAGGAACATTATGCTTAAAAGAAAAAGACATTAAATTAATATTACAACAAAAGAAAATGAAATAAAAATGAATGCTAGAAAAAATAAGAGAAATTAAATGCAACTATTTAACTCAAATGTAAAATGTAGTATTGATTACTACATTCACATAAATGTAAGTGTATTACTATAACAATTAACAGTATTAACAAGTTGTAATTGTCAAAATATGTTAGCACTAATTTGATGAATGAATTAAAAAAAAAAATAATGTGCTTAGTGTGGGTGTGTAAACTAAGCAATTAATTAAAAAGATTAAACTAAATGAAGGAAATTAAATAACAAACAAGGTTAGCTATACAAATAAAAGAAGTACGCAAATCGAAATTGAATTTAACTCGATGGCTCTGAAAGAGAGGGAACAGAGTTAGAAGGATCGGGGATCCAAGCAAAATACCTAGATTGCTTAGAAATCCTCAAGTTGGGGAGAATATGTTTCAATGGTCTAATCCTCGGGTGGTGATCCAAGCAAGGCTTTCAATGTAGGCATCAGAGGTTTGGATCTTAGTATTTTTGCAGGGTTTCGGCGTCGGGGCTCGAAATTGCTCAGCGACTCGGCAGAGCTTCTCTCTATAAACCTCTCTCTAATTTTTCTGTCTTAAAAAAACGTACCAGGGGTACGGTATTTATAAAATTCTTCAACCAATGAGGTGTTGCCACGTTTTGGGACACGTTAGGCCATTTAGAGTTGGCAGTCGCCAGATTGGAGGTGGCGGTCGCATGTCTAAAAACAGTTCCATAAGGTTCTATTAGTGGTCACCATAATTTAAGTTGGAGGTTGCCAGATTGGAAGTGGCAGTCGCCACTATTGGCTAGGGTTTCCAAGAGATTCTATTGACAGTCGTCGCAATGAACTTGGCGGTCGCCACTTTTGGAATGAGTTGGACAACAAGTTATCGATGGTTCAACAAAATTTCATTTGGTCAAAGGCTTTGGACGATTGGGTTCAAATACTGAGCTTCGACCACTTTTCCAAGGATCAAACTGAAGCACTATTCCACATGTTTTCATCATTGGATTCACCTAAGATTGGCGGGGTCAAATTGGTGTGTCTACAATGGGCGAGTTAGTCGCACACTGGTTGACAGCATAGGTCAGATGTGGATGGGAAATAACTTCGTACCACTTGTCTTAGCTGTGACACTGCTGGACCTAGATGCTGTTCACCATGGTGAGACCACTACTTTTACCGACAGTCCCTTGCTTCTTCAGTTAAGCTCAAACTTTTCTCTTCATCATACTTTTGTCATATTACAAGGTTTTTCTCTTACTGATCTAACTTATGCAACAAAGTTGGCTGATAGAAAAAGTGAATCTTGTACAAAAACCACCTGCTGATAGGCACAGTGCTATAGATTTTCTTTATCTCCTTTACTACCAGATATGCAACACCGAGGTAGCCTGGCGACAGTACCTCTCTTTCCTGATTGGCCCAGATATCACCTGGCAGTGCTTCTAGTAGCAGATCCCTGCCATGACTCTGACTACCATGGATCACCCAGGTGTTCTGCTAATTGTCTGCGTCAGACTACTTTCTATTATCCTCATCAGATCATGCAGCAATTCGGTCACAGTTAGGTCATCTTTCACAGTATCCGAGGCTGTTTATTTTCATCTACACTAAGGGTCCCATTTCTAGCATTATATCAGGATGTAGGAGCTGCAATGTCCCGAGCTTTTTGCTGAATATAGGACATGGCTGATGCAGGATAGGGATAAGAGAGATAGAGAAAAAGGGAAACAGACAACAAAGAGGAGAAAGACTTGAGGTACTGTGAGACCCGGACCCGTCTCTTCTTGAGACTCATATGTTTGATGTGTTTTCGCATATATATCTGTTTGATGTATGATTTATTTGTTTTGATGCATGTTTACATTTAAATAAGCATGCGGGGTTGGTTCCTAGGGTTATAGGGAGTTGCTGTGCGAATTTTAAAATTAAAAAAAAAGAAGATATTTTGGAGGCCTATAAATATCTGGAGTTAGATATTTTCACAAAGATATTTTCAGAACTTAACTCCTAAGTTTTCTCCAGTTTTTCCTCTACCTTCTCTCTAACTTCTTAGGGGCCCGGAGCTTGGTTTTTGACAAACTAACTGCTGATCCTTGTTATCGGCATCGTGGTCTACGCTTTCGTCCAGATAGAATTCTATTCTAACGAAGCTCAATTTTGCACATGGATCGAGGTGTTGAGTTTTTTTACTCACCGAGGTAGGATCCTAGACTGTATAACTGTTAGAGGGTACTCTACGTATAATCCTACATTTTCCTACCATTTAAAAATGCATGAAAAGTGACTTATGTTTCAAATCGGGTTTTGGGTTCAAATCATTTTTCGGCATTTTGATTGGATAAAATTGAATTTTGAGAATCCCTTTCGAGGTTTTATGATAGTCCTAAGCTTGGGTATGCTTGTGGATATCAAAACAGGTGTTTGGAAGCTTGATTTGAGGTTCGATGGTGAAACCCGTAGCCAAAAATAATTTCTGGGCTTGGTCAGTCGATTAGACCACCTCGGTCAGTCAACTGGATCATCTTTTGGGGAGTTTAGTTGACTAAACCAACGAGGTCAGTCGACTGAAGTGGCTCTGCCATGGGTTTTTTCTTTTCCAGAGTGTTTTCAGTCGACTAGTGGGCTTGGCCCAGTCGATTGAAGTGTGGGCTGTGTTTGGTGGTTGGATGGTTTAGTTTTAATGGCCCAATGGTTTCCTATGGTATTCTATTGATTAAATGGAATGGTTAATCAATTGAAATACCATTGAACTCGTGATTCGAATGTGTGAACATTCGAGATTTTCAAAAGGAAGTTTGAAAATGGGGTGTGTAATGAGAAGTGTGAAAAGAAAAAGTGTTTGTTGAAGGTTGGAGCTAGCCCTTGGGGTTGAGTCTCAACTTCTAAAACGTTTTGGTGAAAATATGTTTTTATATGTTTTGTTTGATCTCCATCGTTTATGGATTAGATCTTCTTATATACATGTGTTGTATATTATTTTACGGGTTTTGAAATATTTTCTATAGATGTACTGTGACACTGGGTGTGGTTGAATTGGGCTTCCATTGCTCCTCAGTATAAGTCCGAAAACGTGCGCAGCATAGGTACTCTGTACCTTTGCGTTAGTCCCTATAAATTGAGTGTGTGTGTGGGTGCTTTGTACCCTCGAGCTCAGGTCTCGTAAATTAAGCAGTAGGTGCTCTGTATCTTCGGGTTAGTTCTCGTAAATTGAGTGGTTCGGTTGCCTCTGTTAATGGCGTGGTTGACGTGGCTCCATTTAGAACTTATCATTACTAAGCATGCGGGTCTAGGGTAATGGATGAGAGTCTATAGTTGTTACCTTTGTCGGTGTGGCAGAGTCGGTACATAGGATTATATTTTTTTATCGTGTCTCCTCGGTTGTGTATCCCCAAGTGGAGAAAACTGTGTTTTACAGCGTTTCCTTAACTGTGGCATGATATCTGTCAAGATTATATGCATGGTTTCAAGGATGAAAAACTTATAGTTTTTTAGAGAAAAACCTATTTGGCTTTTGTGGTCGAGTCAGCACCTACCATATGATTGCATGATCTGTATTTTAGTTTTACAGCCTATTTTCTATTGGGTTTTGGCTCACGGTGTGGGATTTTTTTACTGTAAAACCTTTTTCAGGTGAGCACGTGGAGTTGACCAAGTCATAGAGGTGATAGAAGACTTGCTGTAGTTTTTCTATTTTGGAGACATGTACTTTTACATGTAATACTTGTGAAGACTGGTTTTGTATGCCTTTGGGTGATATACCTATTCTTGTATGAGAATGCATGTTTATCGTTTATGAGAGCTGAACTTGGGAAATCTTTTATCCAACTGGTGCATTTTGATTTCCAATTGTAAAACCTATTTTTACTAAATGGGTGTACTGGTGGGCTTTCGCGTGACCCTGGTGTTTGGGGCGTGACAACTTGGTCTCAGAGCTCTGGGTTCGAATACCTAACAGCCATGGAAAAGAGGGTACATCACCTTGTGAGGATGTATGTATGCTTGATTGCAGTGTTACAGTATTTTCCTAACATCCGCTTGATAGGTTGTGGTGTATACGTGTGTATGGAGGTTGGACCTTAGGATTGATTAGCCTTGCTTTCGGGCATCTGGATTAACAAACTTGGGAGCCGTGTTAGAGACGTGTTTCGCAGACGTGATTTCTACCAAGGAATATGAGTAGGTTATTTGGAGTGACGAGTCTTTCATAGTGGTTCTCCTCAGTATGTGAGATGTGATGACATGATCTAAGTGGCTATGTGTTAGCATGCTTATGTGTATTATCTCTTTTACGTTAGCAATAACATGTTATATGGATGCTTATCCTGTTATGTTGCTTTCGTATAGAGTTATGTCCACGCGGGGAGGACGATGCTGAGGTCGAGGCTGTGGCCGTGGTTTTGGCCGAAGGGACGTTCCAATCCCAGATGTTGGGGATGCTAATGCACCCCAAGGACCTGTTGCCGAGGGAGATCTATTGCGTGAGATGGTCGGCTCCATCCGGCAACTGGCTGAGGCCGCTAGGGGCAGGGAGGGAATACTTGAACCGAGGGCGACGGTCGCAATGTGCGAGTTCAACTGTTTGGACCCTTCTACCTTTTCTAGGGATCCCAACCCCACGGTAGCCACTGAATGGCTATTGCTGGTCACCAGGAACATGGGCACACTTCATATTGAGGAGGACGATCTGAGGGTTACTTTTGCTGCCTTCCAGCTGAGGTGGAGTGCGCACATGTGGTGGAAGTTCACTAGGACTACTATTACTGGCACTTGGGAGGCATTCACGAAAGTATTTCTGGAGAAATACTTTCCAGCAACACTGAGGGATCGCTATAGAGAGGATTACCTATTTTTGACTCAGGGAACGATGTCAGTGGTGGAGTGTGAGGCTGAGTTCACCAGTATATCCTAGTTTGCACAGGAGATCGTACCTACTGACGAGTTTCGTGCAAAGCGATTCGAGAGGGGTTTGAGGCCTACTATCAGAGATAGGGTGGTGGCATTCCAGATGCAGGTCTTCACAGAGTTGGTACAGATGGCCATGAAGGTGGAAGACACTCTGAATGAGACGCGCAGAGACAGGGACAGTCGGGGTCAGCAAGGAGGGGAACGTGCACAGTATCAGGGGCGCAAGGAGAACAAACGCCGATGGACATCTGGTCCTAGTTCGCATCTGGTGCGGTCGTATCCGCCGCAGTCTTCTGCATCCGTGCCTCCCACAGTTTTGATGGGAAGGTCGGAGTAGAGGAGGGAGTCTGTCTATTTTAGATGCCAACGGCCAGTGCATCGTGCGGCAGAATGCCAGAGTCTGACATCGGTTTAGTCGCAGGTGCAGGGAAGAGAGCTAGCGGTGTGTTTTGAGTGCAGCCAGTCTGGGCACATCCGTAGAGATTGCCCCAGAGGAGGAAGTATGCACAGTACAGTCGGAGAACTTGTTACTCCATCTGTTCAGGGACGCCAGCCATCCAAATTTGTAGAAGAGGGCGCCTCAGTATAGTTGGGCAGACAGTCTACAGTTTAGGGCCACAGCGGATAGGCCATAGCTTATGTTCTGGCAGATCCCCGTTCATCCAGAGCAGCGGTCGTGCCCGATGCTGCTTCTATCACCTCCATGATCAGAGGTACTGTTTTAGTCTTTAGATCATGGGCCAGTGTTCTTATCGACACCGAAGCATAACATTCGTTTATATCATCTGCTTTTGCATCTGCCTTGGGGCTAAAAATGGACTGGTTGGGTAGTACCTTGAGTGTGGAGATCCCGGTCAGTGGGAGTGTGACACTGAGTGTTGTTTGTAGATCTTGCGTGTTGGAGGTCGCCGGTCGTTGTTTAGAGTTCGACTTCATCATTCTTGACATGATCGCGTTTGATGTCATCCTAGGGATGGATTGGCTGACCACCTATCATGCCTTTATTGATTATGATCGACGGAGGGTGAAAATTTGTACATTAGCGGGAGATTAGTTTTGCTTTGTGGGTGACCGGGATGACGGTTTGAGGTCTATTCCCGGTGTTGTGCAAAACCAGGGTAACCTGGGTTCCCTTTTTGCAGCTCTCATGTTGGATGAGGGAGTTGGGACTCAAGGAGAGTTACCTCCGGTGGTCTACGACTATCCAAATGTCTTCCCTGACGATCTTGATGAGTTTCCCAACGAGCCGTGAGGTAGAGTTCTCTATTGAGTTGATTCTAGGGGCGGCTCCTATATCTATGCTATCTTATTGGTTTACACCCGCTGAGCTACGTGAGCTCAAGGTACAGCTTCAAGAGCTACTGGATAGGGGTTTCATACGCCCAAGTACTTCACCGTGGAGAGCTCCTGCTCTTTTTGCCAAAAAGAAGGACGAATCCTTGCGATTGTGTATCGACTACCGAAAGCTAAACCAGGTAACAGTGAAGAATAAGTATCCTATGCCGAGGATAGATGATTTGTTTGATCAGCTGAAGGGTTTGAGCTGCCTTTCAAAGATCGACATGAGATCAGGATACCACCAGTTGAGGATTAGGGACGAGGATATAGCAAAGACCGCCTTCCGGACTCGCTATGGTCACTATGAGTTTTTGGTCATGTCGTTCGGTCTGACGAACGCCCCTACCACATTCATGAGTTTGATGAACCAGATCTTCCATCCTTATCTGGACATTTTTGTGATAGTGTTTGTGGATGATATTCTCATCTACTCACCTACTAAGGAGGCGCATGAGGACCATTTAAGTATTGTTCTTCAGACTCTGAGAGAGTATTGCCTGTATGTAAAGTTCGAGAAGTACGAGTTTTGGATGTCTGAGGTGAGCTTTCTTGGACACATAGTGTCGACAGACGTAGTTGCAGTGGATTCGTCGAAGACAGATGCTGTGACAGGTTGGGAGCGACCGAAGAGCATCTTTGAGATCCGTAGTTTTTTAGGTTTAGTAGGCTACTACCGACGGCTCGTGAAGGACTTTGCGAGACTTGCTGTACCGATGACGCGTCTGACACAGAACGGATTTGTGTTTATTTGGAGTGAGTCCTGTGAGTCGGCATTCCATGAGCTGAAGATGAGGTTGACTAGCACGCCATTGTTGATTATCCCAGAGCGAGGCTTAGGATATATAGTGTATTATGATGCATCACACGATGGTTTGGGCTGTGTCTTGATGCAGGAAGGGAAGGTTGTAGCCTATGGTTCTTAAAAGCTGAAGATCCATGAGAAGAACTACCCGACACACAATCTGGAGTTGGCAGCCGTGGTCTTTGCCTTGAAGACATGGCGTCACTATCTGTATGTTGAGCATTTCGAGGTTTTCTCCGATCACAAGAGTCTAAAATACTTATTTTTGCATAAGGACCTGAACTTGCGCCAACAATGATGGATGAAATTATTGGAGAATTATGATTTTGACTTGTAGTATCACCCAGGGAAGGGCAATGTTGTGGCGGACGCTCTTAGTAGGAGGTCTCATGGGTCGTTAGCTTCTGTAGTTATACATGAGTGGGACATGCTTGGAGAGGTTGGGGAGTTTGGTCTCTGTCTTGGGGATATAGCGACGGAGGCCACCTTATTTTCAGTAGTTTCACAACCAGTATTGATTGCACGAGTGTTAGAGGTCCAGCAGACGGATCAGGAAGCTCAGATGATACGAGATCGTGTTGCTAGTGGAGAGGATACAGCAAGATGGATTGTGAGTTTAGACCAGAGGCTGAGATTGGCCGGGAGGTTGTTTATGCCAGAGTTATGCTGAGCTAATCTACTATATGAGTGTCATCACTCACGCCTTGCAGTGCATCTTGGAGGAACGAAGATGTATCATGATCTACGTCGACAGTTCTATTGGACATGAATGAAGAAGGACGTGCTTCAGTTTGTTTCTCAGTGCCTTACCTGTTAGTAGGAAAAGACGGAGTACTAGAAATTGGGAGGATTATTATAGCTATTTTCGGTTTTTGAGTGGAAGTGGGAGAACGTCACGATGGACTTTCTGTCAGGACTTCCTCGCTCACCTATGGGCCACGACGCCGTTTGGGTTGTAGTTGATAGGTTGACAAAATCTGCGCACTTTCTTCCCATCCATGTGAAGGACTCGGTAGATTGACTGAGTTGTTTGTATGTTAGAGAGATAGTCCGCTTGCATGGAGTGCCAGTGTCTATTATTTTTTAGTAAGACCCGCGCTTCACATCGCGCTTTGGCAGAGTCTTCAGGAGGCTTTGGGGACAAACTTGATGTTCAGTACTGCTTTTCACCCCCAGACAGATGGCCAGTCTAAGGGGACTATACAGATTTTGGAGGACATGTTGAGGGCCTATGTCCTTGATTTCAGAGGTTCTTGGGAGGATCATCTACCGTTAATAGAGTTTGCATACAACAATAGCTATTAGTCCAGTATTGGGATGGCATCGTATGAGGCTCTGTATGGTAGACTCTGTAGGTCACCAGTATGTCGGACAGCTGTGGGAGAGACCACAATTTTGGGACTCGACATGGTACGGGAGACGATGGAGAAGATTGCAGTGATTTGTTAGCATCTAGCGACAGCGTAGAGCTGCCAAAAGAGTTATGAAGATCAGAGCAGAAGGCCTTTGGAGTTTGCAGTGGGGAATCATGTGTTTCTGACAATCTCACCCCGTAGAGGTTTGATGAGATTCGGTCGTAGCAGCAAGCTATCACCTTGTTTCATTGGACCATTTGAGATCCTTGACAGAATTAGAGAGGTTGCATATCGTTTGGCTTTGCCACCTCAGTTAGCATCTGTGCACAACGTATTCCATGTTTCTATGCTTCGGAGGTACGAGCCTGATCCTTCTCATGTGTTAGATTGGGCCGAGCTGCAGGTTGATGAGGATGCCACTTATGAGGAGCGTCCGGTGAAAATTCTTGATACAAAGGAGCAAGAGTTGTGAGGCAGAATGATTTCTTATGTCAAGGTCCTATGTCTTCATCACGGGGTTGAAGAAGCTATATGGGAGCTGGAGTCGAGGAAGCATGCTAGATACTCGGAACTTTTTCCTTTGTGACCTTGTAGCGAATTTCGAGGGCGAAGTTCCTTAAGGGGGCAGAGTTGTGAGACCCGAACCTGTCTCTTCTTGAGACTCATATATGTTTGATGTGTTTTTGCGTATATTTTTGTTCGTTGAATGATTTATTCATTTTGATGCATGTTTACGTTTAAATAAGCATGCGGGGTTGGTTCCCAGGGTTATAGGGGGTTGCTGTGCGAATTTCAAAAATTAAAAAAAAAAAGATATTTTGGAGGCCTATAAATATCTGGAGTTAGATATTTTTAAAAATATATTTTCAAAACTTAACTCTTAAGTTTTCTCCAGTTTTTTCTCTGCCTTCTCGGGGACCTGGGGCTTGGTTTTTGACAAACCAACTGCTGATCCTTGTTATCGGCATCGTGGTCTACGCTTTCATTCGGACGAAATTCTATTTTAACGAAGCTCAATTTTGCACGTGGATCGAAGCGTTGAGTTTTTTAGTCACCGAGGTAGGATCTTAGACTGTATAATGTTAGAGGGCACTACGTGTAATCCTACATGTTTCTACCGTTTAAAAACGCATGAAAAGTGACTTATGTTTCAAATTAGGTTTTTGGTTAAAACCATTTTTTGGCATTTCGGTTGGATGAAATTAGATTTTGAGAATTCATTTTGAGGTTTTATGATAGTCCTAAGCTTGGGTATGCTTGTGGATATCAAAAACAGGTGTTTGGAGGCTAGATTTAAGGTTCGGTGGTGAAACCTGTAGCCAAAAACATGTTCTGGGCTTGGTCAGTCGATTGAACCACCTCGGTCAGTCGACTGGATCATCTTTTGGGGAGTTCAGTCGACTGAAGTGGCTCTGCCGTGGGTTTTTGCTTTTCCAGAGGGTTTTCAGTCGACTGGTGGGCTTGGCCCAATCGACTGAAGTGTGGGCTGTTTGTTTGGTGGTTGGATGGTTTAGTTTTGATGACCCAATGGTTTCCTATGGTATTCTATTTATTAAATGGAAAGGTTAATCAATTGAAATTCCATTGGACTCGTGATTCGGATGTGTGAACATTTGTGGTTTTCAAAAGGAGGTTTGAAAACAGGGTGTGTGATGGAAGTGTGAAAAGAAAATGTGTTTGTTGAAATTTTGGAGCTACCCCTTGGGGTTGAGTCTCAACTTCTAAAACGTTTTGGTGAAAATATGTTTTTACGTGTTTTGTTTGATCTCCATGGTTCATGGATTGGATCTTCTTATATACATGTGTTGTATATTATTTTGCGGGTTTTGAAATATTTTTCATAGATGTACCGTGACAGTGGGTGTGGTTAAGTTGGGCTTCCATTGCTCTTCGGTATAAGTCTAGAAACGTGCGCAGCGTAGGTGCTCTTTACCTTCGGGTTAGTCCCCGTAAATTGAGTGTGTGTGTGGGTGCTTTGTACCCTTGGGCTCAGGTCCCATAAATTAAGTAGTAGGTGCTCTATATCTTCGGGTTAGTTTCCGTAAATTGAGTGGTTCAGTTTCCTTCGTTAATGGCGTCGTTGTCGTGGCTCCGTATAGAACTTGTCATTACTAAGCCTGTGGGTCTAGAGTAATGGACGAGAGTCTATAATTATTACCTTTGTCGGTGTGGCAGAGTCGGTGCATAGGATTACATTTTTTTATCGTGTCTCCCCAGCTGTGTATCCCAAGGTGGAGAATACTGTATTTTACTACTACTTTTCCTTATATGTGGCATGATATCTGTCAGGATTATATGCATGGTTTCAAGGATGAAAAACTTGTAGTTTTTTAGAGAAAAACCCATTTGGCTTTTGTGGTGGAGTTAGCTCTCACTATATGATTGCATGACCTGTATTTCAGTTTTACAGTCTATTTTTTATTGGGCTTCGGCTCACGGTGTGGGCTTTTTTTGCTGTAAAACCTTTTTCAGGTGAACACGTGGAGTTGACCTAGTCGTAGAGGGATGGAAGACTTCCTGTAGTTTTTCCATTTTGGAGACATGTACTTTTACATGTGATGCCTGCGAAGGCTGGTTTTGTGCGCCTTTGGACGACATACTTATTCTTGTATGAGAATGCATGTTTATCGTTTATGAGAGCTGAACTTGGGAAATCTTTTATCCAACTGTTGCATTTTGATTTCCAACTGTAAAACCTATTTTTACTAAATGGGTGTACTGGTGGGCTTTCGCGTGACCCTAGTATTTGGGGCGTGACAGGCACCCTATTTTGTTTTAAAGATTTCATAGCTTTCCTTTTTATTTAGTACGTAGAGTTTGGGACTTGCGCGCCCTCCTTTTTATTTTCAAAACCTTGTAACTCCAATTAAAGTGATGTAAACTCCCGCTTTATGTTTAAAAAGGTTCAAAATTATCCAATGTTTTTCAGTTCAATTAAATGACTTTATTATCAAAATCCAAAAATAAATTTGTATTGGTCTTACTAAGATTCAAAGATGGTTAAAAACAAAGAATATGGCCGAACTTCTTAAAAGAAGCTGCCTACGTATCCCAAAAAGTGAAATTGGGCCTTAACATAGTTCGGGCTCGGTTTGCTCTCGGGTATTAACGCTCTCCTTTTGTGATGCCTTAACTTTTACCAAGGTCACCCTTCCGAGTTTTCGGCTTTGCGGGGTGCCCTAACTTTTGCCTGAGTTGTCTTTTCAATTTTCAACTCAGCAAGCTTTTATTTTATTTTTATTTTTACCTCAAGTATGGTACTTTTTGAGCGGATCGAGGTTTACTAGAGTGGAGAACACATTTCCATCCAAATCTATAATGATGACTGCACCACCAATCATGACGGTTTTGATGAGAAACGGTCTAGACCAGTTTGGCTTGAACTTGCCTCTAGGGTCGAAGATGAGAGCTTTGATTTCCTTAAGAACCAGATCTCCTTCTCTGAGATCCCAAGTCTTGACCTTCTTATTGAATGCTTGAGCTATCATCCTTTGGTATCGTTATACATGAAACAGAGCCTGCAGCATTCTTTCATCAAACAGAAGCAACTCTTCCATTCGGTTCTTCTGCCATTCTGCTTCTGAAATACTGGCCTCGGCCACTACTCTTAGCGAAGGGGTTTCCACCTCAATAGGAAGCACGGCTTCCATTCCGTACACTAAAGAGTATAGCGTAATTCCTGTTGAAGCCCTGATGGACATCCTATTTTCCCAGAGTGCGAACGGTACATGTTCTGGCCAATTCTTGTGTGAGTTGATCATCTTTTGCAAGATTTTCTTGACGTTCTTGTTTGCTGCCTCAATTGCTCTATTGGTCTGCAACCGATATGGTGAGGACTTGTGGGCCACTATCTGGTATTCTTCAAAAAGATCCAAGACCTCTCATTGAAAATGCGAACCATTATCCAATATAACCTCATGGAGGACCCATACCGATAAATGATATTCTGCTTGATAAACTTAGTAACATAAGAGACTTTTAATACTGAGTAGGAGGCTGCTTTCCACCCACTTGGTAAAGTAGTTAATGGCCACTAAAATGAACTCGTGCCCATTTGACGCCTTCGGTGTTACCCTGCTGTAGACACCCCAATTTGACCACGCATAATCTTAAGTGAATCCGATGATGAAAACGATTAGAATTATGCCTCAGTATGATCCTTGGGGAATGATCCAAGCTCGGTATTTGAACCCAATCATTAAAACCTTCAAACCAATGAAATCTTTTTGAGCCACCAAATCCAATGTGGTGACCGCCAATAGAATCCTTTTAAAACTTCCACATTTTGTGGCAACCGCCATATTCATTGTGGCGACCACCAATAGAACCTCTTGAAAACCCTAGCCAAATGTGGCGACCGCCACCTCCAACATGGCAACTGTCAATTTGCATTGTGGCTATCGCCAATAGAAGCTCTTGGAACCTTTTCAAACATAGCGACCGCCAACTCATGACCTGGCGTCCACCAACTTCAAATGGCCTAACGTGTCCCAAAGCGTGTCAACATCTTATTGGTTGAAGAATTTTATAAATACCGTACCCAGCATACGTTTTCACGACGAAATTTTAGAGAGAAGTTTAGTGAGAGAAGCTCTGCCGAGTCGCCGAGCAATCCCGAGCCCCGACGCCGAAAACCTGTTGAAGTACCAAGAGCCGAACCCCCGATACTGAAGTTCTGAAACCCTAGCTTGGATCATCGCTCAAGGATCGAATTACCCATTGCCATTCCCCGACTCGATGATTCCTTAGCGATCTAGGTACTTTACTTAGATCTCCGGTCTTTCTAACTCCATTTTCTACCTCTTTGGAGTGACTGGATTAATTTGATTATTTCATCTTAATTATGTTCTTACATTGCTTATAATTGCTACATTTATGTTTGAATTCAAGATTTAGATTATCTAGCTTACTTCTTTTGGTTATTTGTTTACTTGCATCAAATTTATTAATTCATCAATTAGTGCTAATATAATTTGACAATACGACAAAACAATATCGTTATTGTTATAATACAAGCACTTATATATATATAGTTGTATTTGTCAATATTACACCCATTTAATACTTTTTTTTCTTCTTGTAATATAGTTTTATTTTTTCTAAAATCCCATTTCATTTTCTTTTCTTTAATGCTAATGTTCCATTTTACTTTCTTTTCTTTCTTCTTAATATTAGCTTAAAGTTCCTTCATTAGCATTAATTTAATATTCTTTTACTAGCTTTATTTTTCTTGCAATGTTACATTTTTTTTTCTTTTTTTGTCTTATTATTGTTAGCCTTATTTTCTTTTTCTTTTGTTTTTTTTAATGTTAGTATTATTTTCTTTCATATTATTAAACTCAAAAATTATAAAAAGTCTTTTAAGTTATTTTTCATCTTTAAATGTTAGTGTAATTTTCTCTTCTTATAGTAGTTAAACTTTCTTTTATTTTCCTTTTATTTTATTTTCTTTTCTTTTTATTTTCTTTTTTAAAATATAAAGTATAAATAGTTAAAATTTTCTTTTGCACAGTAGTTTAAATAAAAATTTTCTAACCTTCTTATTTTGGCTTAATTCTCTTGCAAGTTTTCCTTTTATTTCTTTTTCTTTCAAATTAAATCTTCAAATATTCTTTTGCATAAAACACTTGTTATTAAGTTTTATTATTTTATTTTGGTAAACTTTTTAATATACGATTTTCATATGCTTTTTAATTTAGTTATGCTTTTAGATAGCTTGATGATATGCATGTTTTATATGTTAGTTTAGTGTTGTGCTTATAATAGTTTGGCTTATTTTGTTAGCAATTAATATTTAGGTAATTTTAGCAATTTCTAGCATATTTTTGATCTTTTAATTAAATCGTGATAGCATAGTTTATTTTGGTGAAATTGCATGTGGAAGTGCTCTATGTATCTTTTAGTTAGAAATTCCATGCCGCAGAACTTATGATTTTACTTCTTTCACTGCTACAAAACAGTTGAAACATCACGCTTTAAAACTGTGATTATAAGGTTATAATCACACTTTTCTAAGTGTAGTTTATGTGGGTGTAATATAAAGTTGATACTTTCTATCACTTTTTACGGGAGATTAAAAATATAAAAAAAACCTGATTAAAAATAGAATTGATGTGATTGTTAAAACTTTAAAATCTCGATTTTGCATTATTGACCACACTTTTTGTGCGTGATAAAAACTGAAAAGTGTGATTAAAACTAACGAAAAGCGTGATTAAAAATGAAATTAGTGTGATTGTTAATTCAGTTTCGCATTATCGACCACACTTTTTGTGCGTGATAAAAACAAAAAAGTGTGTTTAAAAATAACTAGTGCGCACCAGCACACACCTAATGTTATTTCGAATCTTTTTCACCTATGATAGCCCTGTCAATTAATACAATTCCTGATTCACAAATTTTAACTAGTTTCAAATCTAAGTTTCTACATATTTAGTTATATCATATCCACAAAACATAAACGTGAAACATAAAAGCCAACTATAAAAGAGCATTTCCAACAGAATGAACTTCATGTTCCAACACAAGAAACAAAACAAATTACCATGACTGTAATGAAAGAATTTATTAAATTTTCAAAGAAATATATTCATATAACACTCAATAATCTTTTGATCAAATGTACCAAATTAAAAAAAAGCCTAATAATTTGAAATTTGTCATAATACAAACTACGAGAATTCTTGCTAAAGATGAAGCAGCAATTCCAATAAATCGATCACTTGAACCAGTGTTGAGAATAACAATGCTAAGCCACACTGGAATCTGCAGGTCAGTCCAGTTCACAAGATAGAATTAGCAGGGAAAAAAATAGTAAACATGTTGCTCAGAAATTAAAAAAATAAGCAATTACTGTAATCCCAAAATCATATATTCTCATCCAGGACTAGAAAATTAGAAGCCTTATTCACAAATTGTGAGACCCTGTACCGT
>JAOTRH010315528.1:0-37687 GCA_034768845.1 Heliamphora exappendiculata
GAAAAAAATACTGGGAAAAAAAATCAAAGCAACAAAAAAAAAAACTTCAATCCGAGGCTAAAACCGCCGGACCCACCGCCGATTGCCGCCGCCATCCACTATCGGTTGCCGCCTTTTGTTCTTCACTACTTGTTCTTACTCTTTTTTTCTAATAAACTAAAAAAAAAACTTAAAGAACATAAAAAAGATTACATCGAAACTTATGTCCCGTAGGCTCACATTCGATTTAAAAAAAACTTAATCTATCACGGTCAACTCCTGTGGTTAAAAAATTAAATCATCATCCACGCATTCAATCAAACATAAAAATAAATGATGATCATAAAATCGGAATTAGAACGCCTGCAAAACAAAGTTAGCACAGTTCTAAATCTATCCAGTCCCGATAAACTGCAAACAAAAAATAAAACGGCTCTGATACTAATTTGTTAATACTAATTTGTTGGAGGTAATACTGTCAAGATCTTTATTTTCGTAAAACGATTTTCGGTAAAAAAATAATTGGACGAGCAAACACCGAAACGGGCTCTAGATAAATTTTTTGACATCGAACGATAAAAAATAAACGCGTGCAACCAAAATTAATTTAGAAGAATACCTCTTATCGATCTAATCTTCAACTATGACTTGATTTCGAGTTGCAACTCATATCAGATCTTCTACTGTATTCCCTTATGCGATCCTCGAACGTAGTGTGAGTTACGATCCTCCGAGAACTTTTACCAGCAGAACTCTGATATATTTAAATTTTGAAAGACAAAAATAATATCTAAATGATAATGATATATAAACTTTCAATCTCAAACTGGTTTAGCCTACCCGCGTGTATATAAGGCTATAGCAGAGACATTGGGAGTAATTATGAGTTAGATTTCCAGTGGAACACAAATACCTACCAACGGTTTCTGCAATTATGGAAAACCAGTAGCGGTTTTTGTAATTTTCATAAAATATTGAATTACAGTTCACACCACTAAAGAACTGTAATTGCACTCTGACCTATTATCTCAAGACCTTCTTGCATTGAGCTCCTATAATTAAATGCTTACTATTTCTCCCCACGTTAAGATTTTCGATACCCGCAAATTAAATTTAATTATTGAAAATTTAATTTAATTGGCATTTTGATATTTCTTAAACCCTTTTGCTTAACTTATTTGATCGCCGAATAATTAAATCCACATGCAGGGTTTGGCCCGGTCAAAACTTATAAGCATCCTTAAGGGGGTATCGTCAATCCCGATCATTTGGGACGGAGATTCAGTCAATAATTAATATTTGGCATATAAATAATACCGCTATCCAACTCAATGGGAATATAAACTCATATAAGATCATACCCTCTAATGAATCAAAACAACGAATATTAAATATATGCAAATCAATAATTATTTCAGGATTAAGAGGATAAGAACTATTCATAATAACCACGGAGTGTGAATTAATTTATATAGTCAGTAGTCAGTATTAAATTAAGTATTCCAAATGTCCCGTTCAATATACACAAAGTGTACTGGCATAGAGAGTCAGAACAATAGACGACGCTATTATCTGTTTTTCGCAACCAAGATAGGCCTATTAAAACTTTGTGCTATAGTCGTACCGATGGTATGTCCATTTCTATTTAAACTGTAAACATAAAATTTATATTTTGCAAGAACCTAAAATCTGGTCTTCTGTGTGTAAGCCGTACTCTACACACCAGATTAAATATTATACAGAATATTGGACATCCATGCATAATAAAGAAATGACATACATACATTGCTCATAAAGATTCTCATAAAATGAAAAATTAATTTTATTAAAATAAAATTAAATACTAAAAGCATGATTTTCAGTATACCAACCCTAACAATAACCACTTGATAGCCATTCCAAAAAAGGTTGGAGGGTCGAACCGTTGAAACTCCCTCATGGCCACAATAGCCCTTGGCTCGGGAGCTCTTACTCTTCCCGAAGTCGTCTCAGCTAACGTTCCCATTGTCGTGAGCATCTCCTGAATTACATCTATTCTGTCCTCTTGTTCCTGCGGGAGCATGCACATCCCCTTTCTCTGAAACCTGGGCATAAACGCAACCTCGACCGCGACCCTGGCCTCTACCTCGTCTCGGTAACATTGCTCTATATAAGAAAAGAACTAAAGGAAGATATCAACAATAAGGTCTAAACCTACTTATCTTTCACGAACAACACCATCCCTCAATAAGATACCACCAAACACGTATCATCGCATTAACACACCTTATGCAACACATAACGAGGAGAACTAATTGGAATGACACGTCAATCATGGTAACTTGTTTGGATTTCTGATTAGAACGGACGTCGGCCAAACATCTTTCTAAGTCGAACCCAAAACTAGTCGAGCGATTTCCCAAGGGCAAGGCACATCATCCCAAGGGTCCAACCTTCATGCTCAAATACCACATAGCATGAAAATGACAACTTATATCTAAGATATTTCATGCTAACACACCAAGACATGAATGTCACATATTAATGCAAACTCTCCTGCAATGGATCAACTACTCACACGGTTCCTAAGTATTCGAACCTAAAGCTCTTATACCAATCTGTCAAGCCCCCAAACCCGAGGCACGTGAACACCCAAGAAAAATCTATTTTATAATGCCAAAGATCCGACAAACCACTTGACCCAACTTGAGTTTTGAAAAAAAAATCAAAACAAATTCACAACCTTTGAAAAAACAATTCCGAGGGTTCAATTTAAGTAGAAGAATGGCTTAGAGAAAATAGAATAAAAGTTTCAAGAGCAAACCTTTAAAACAAACAAACACAATTTTTGGAAAAATTGCCCAGACCGCTTGAGCGGTCTAAGGACCAATCGAGCGGTCCAGACTACTCTTGGTTCTTTCCAACAGGCTTCAAACAACGGAGAGTCCCTTTTGACCACTCGATAAACCACTTGAGCGGTTCATCGAGCGGTCTGTCTTTTGACCACTTTTGTGAAAATCAAGTTTGAAACCCAAAACTCCACATGTTTTCATGCATTTTGGTAAGCTTCATAGTATGAAATAAAGTGCTCAAAACATGCTAAACATGGTCTCAAAACCTCCCTCGAAGCACAAGAGCCATACACAACCCGAAAACCAATTGAAAGCATGTGATATAACATAAAATGAAATCAACCAACCTGGGGATTCTCTGACGTTCAAACGTACATACGTATAATCCATGAGTGTGTGACCTTAAGGCCTTACAAAATGAATACCCACAAAACCAAGTATCGAATGAATTATATTTACAAGATATACATATCTCAACAGATATTTCTATATGTATGTAATTCAATTCTCTAAAACATCAAAAACAGTCATTCAGACTAAGCTTCTCATTTGACCACCTTCTTTTCATTATCACTTGAAATGGGTTAAGCACCATGAGTCGAGTCTCGTAGAAAAAAGACTAGATATGAATATATGCATGACATGCGATGATGATTATGTGAATATACAACATGTTTGAATCCAAAATCAAATCAACTTTTCTTGTAAATTCTTATTCACATAACCGATTACCAACTCACACTTTGTTTAGTCTTTAATCCCATTATCTCCATTCCAACACAATTATCATGATTCCCCATTTTATTTCCTTTTTTGTACAATAAACTACATCTTATGAGTTTACACACACTTGTTTCTTTGATTTAATTAAGTACTAAAGCCTGATGGTGCCTATAGACCCAAGCGTATTTATCATCACCGGACCACGCGAGACCCAATGAAAAAATACCCATTCTATATCCCGGCATGGAAGCCCACATTTTTGGTTTTTCTCCAAAACATCGATGGATGGGCCGCCCAAGAGCACGCTTTTACGGAGATTAACCCGAAGAAATGGCCTACCTTACATTGCACAAGTTTTTGATTTTTTACCGAGGAGCTACTCGAGCCCAATCTTAGTTATTCAATAGCAAGATACCTTAATTATATCATTCACATTTAAACCACTACGAGTCCAATCGTCAAATCGATTTCTCTCGCCAAATCCAGCATTATTAAGGTTCTAATTATCAACAATTCAAATATCAATATCATCTTACATTTGAATTCACATGGTAAGCTACAATCAAGTCACATAACTCATCCTTTTACACACATCCAACAATCCTCAAAATTTATTCAAAATTCACAACACAACACTAACTCATTTTCACCCATTCCCAAGTTTCATGAAATTTACTCATCAATGAGATGGTATAAGTCCCAATTTATCAAAAATCTAACTAATTTCACTATTCGGGTCTAACAACCCCAAAACCCCAAAATCTTCATGGTTTTGGTGAGAAATAAACCCTAACTTCCCAAAACTCAAATTAAAGGTTCGCACATAATATTATCAAGATTAAAACACCATAAATCTTCTAAAACCTCAAGATTTAACATGCATTAACCTCAACCCATAGCCCGTGGTTTCCAAAACATAAATTTTTCATATTTTCACGGATAAACTCAAAATATACAACACATATCTAATAAATCTTCATAGATAGTCATAGATTCTACCTCTTAGATGATGATGCTACAAGGACCAAGCCTCTAACAAGCTCTACCCACAAAATCGCCAACCAAGGAATGAGGAGGAAGCTTTCAACGCCTAGAATGATCTCCCACTGATGTAAAGCCAAATGAAGAGCAAAACAATCTACCAAGAAAGTGGTAAGAGGGCTCAAGGATGTTCCACCAACAACCCTAGGATTTCTATTTCAGCATAGAGAGAGAAGGAGATGAGAGGAAATGACTAGGGATACTCAAAACTCGAACTTATAGAGGCTCTTTGCCACAAACCACTCGATCGGTCTCGGGACCGCTCGAGTGGTCCCCCATTGGAAAGCTCACCGAGATAGGGATATGCATATAAAATTCAAGTTTTCTTTCGACACCCCAAGGCTCATTCAACCAACCCACAATAACAATTTTCATGCATAAACGAGTATATAATTATCATCCATAATCATACTCGTGATTGAATTTTAATCATTTTTCACAACTACACACTAATGCACAAAGTTTAGTTAAATGTTTCAAATTAAAAGGGATTGGCTCCCTACATGAATGGTATTCGATGGGTATGAGTGGAGTTTGAGTGTGAGAGCTATGTGTGACAGGTGGTATAATCATTGTGGCTAGGGGCGGCAACATTTGTATTATGATATTAAATATCATTCTAAGGACAGGTGGATAGTGTTCTCCTAAACTGAGTATGTGATGGTTACCCTAGGATGTAATGGTGTTGAGTGGGAGTCTTTGGTTGATCTTTTAATTTCTCTAGGCAGAGAGTACTACCTTGTCGATGGTTAGCATGTGTGAGTTGTTTTATCCTTATTGGATGTGAATGTAGGAAACTTTTGATTGATTCTTGATTTGGCAGTTTTCTAAAAAGATTAAAATCTCCATGAACCTTGTACCATTTCAGTGGTCCTTTTTGGTCATGTCATGTGAATCTGTACCGCTATAATCGTACGAGTGTAGGATTAGCTCCTCGTAGCTTCTTGGTTAAGATTTATTTACACTACCCTGGGAGAACGAGTGTTCGGATTGGGTTTCTTGAGATATCGGGTTGGTAAGCCACCAAGAGCGCATGTCCCTCTCCTAAAGGAGGAGTCCATATTGAGGTGCAGAGCCAACGTCTTCAAAGATTAATTGAAGGTCCTTTGATAGATATATATTGTATGTTATGCTTTATACGAGAATCTTGACATCCTTAGCTCTTGTCATAGTGAGATCCTTGCTGAAGTTTCTGTGATCTGGTTGTACGGGTTCCTTACAACCCGTTTTGAGTTTCAATTTGAAGTTGCCTAATTTTCTCAAAATTAGTGTTCGATTACCCGTTCATGGTGTGGGTGCAAGTTACGTGCAATCGAGTTTGAAGTTATTAAGAGAACATGGTTTTGATATGAGTCTCAAAGAAGTTGAGTTTGAAAACCCTTCGTCGATGCGGCCTCTTAGAGCCAACCTGTTTGTCTGGAATGTAGCATAAAAGTCATAGAGAATGAGTTCTCTTGTGACAGTGCTTAGGCTCTATTTACGAGAAGTTGGGAGGGATTGTGGTTCCATTAGTTTCGGTGATGTTGCGTGACAATCTGGGTCTGCTTGAGTGGATAAGTTCGGGTTATGTTGGAACTCTGTTGTCGTGAGTTTCCATGGATGGATTAAGTGCCTTGGTACCTTGTTTGTAAGATGGTAATGTTAAGTACAAGAGTCGGATCTTGGTTTAATTGTTGGGTCAGATAGACATGAACAGGTTAGTGGTGTTGATGAGGGATTTTAGAATCATGTGTTGTTATGTAAATGAAGAATAGTTATACGTGTGTTATGGGTATAAAAGAAAGATGCGAGTGTATATGCAGGTGTTGACAAATGGCATGGTTAATGACTACATAGAGTTTAATAACCGACTAAATGTGAAATGTTGTGGATATGAGAGACATATTTACGTGTTATAAGTGTGGGTTAATGCTGAATGACATTATTTGTGATTGGTTAGAGGTTGAATAATCGATTAAGAGTCAGGGGCTTGTTTATAAAATGTAGGATTACATATATCTATTATACTATAATGAGCAATGTGGTTGGGATTCGTGGAGGTGAATATATACTTATGGAATGTTTGGCCTGTGTGGCGTGTTTAGCCCAAGTGGCTCATTAAGTTTATGTGGCAGTATTAATCTTAATGGTTATAATACCAGGGTAGTAATTTCGATTGTATGGAATCTTGGTCTTAACGGTAACGAGACACCTAGTAATTCTGCGAAGTGAGAACTGTGGATGTGTGGGTTGAGAAGCTGGTTGAGGATCGGTAGAGAGTGAGGGTTTAGAGGGAGTGTTTGTAAATCATAAAAAGAAAATGTGTTCTTTGAAGTTTTCTATGATTTGAGTGAGTTCCTTTCTCTGGAATTAGATGTTTGTTGTCTCTACTCTGGAATGAGCATCTCTTCAGCTTTAGTGGCGGTGTTGCTAACGTACGAAAAGTGATGATGTGATTTAGAGTTCTATAGTCATCAGTCGATCATGAGGGCTTGAGCAAGATTTTGGCCATGATGTGTGTGAATCCTCGTGAACGATGTCAAATTTTGGTAATGTGTGTTTTGGCTTGCAGAAGTAGTCCACGATGTACGTATCGAGATGGGGATGAGCTAATTAGCGACAGTTCATGTGACCCCTCGGCTCCCAAGTATGCTGAGACATACATATACATACAATTAAGGTTATGCTAACGTTTTATTCACAAATAATCATTATAATATTATATTATTTGAGTCTCGAAAAGCTTACAAAATTACAAATATTACAATCATTAAAGCGTGATTACAAAAGATACATGAGACATCTTGAGACAATAATCAAAAGACTACTTCCGTTGCGCTAAGTTTTTAACTGGATCATCGTGCTCCTGGTACTCACCCCTTTCGGTTGATTTCTCTCCGTAAAGTAAGCCCCCCTTTTCACATGCGGCATAACGCCATGAGCCAAAGCCTAGAAGAAAATACCTTAAACTCTCTAACCAAATCTAACGGCACAAATTCACCATAATACATTTCATTCAGCACTTAAAATATTTATAAGTTAATGAGACAGGTAAATTTAAAATATACAACATGGTAAGCAGGTAAATGCAAAAGTAACTAATTATGCAAGAAATGATAATGCAATGCAATGTGAATGCCCAACCTGACACACGCCTAGAAATATAACATGAATTCCACACAGAATTACAAGAGCAGACTTAATGGATAATTGATCACCAAAGTCATCATCGCGCCTCATTGCGAATAGTAAATGCGCTACCAGGCTTCATGCTACAGCTATTTTACTCAATAGCAACAGCGTGAGGGCGGGCCACTACCTTCCAGCCAACCAGAATCAATCAATTAGTGCACATAAACAAATCAACTCACTTTAAGACTCTTGATGCTTTCGCCGATGTCAAACTAAAGTCTAAGTCACAAAGACAACATGCTAGCGATGAACCTATGATGCCCAACAATTTTCATCATAAATAATTTTCATACACCAGGGATGCATCCAGGGTGTACACCAGGAACAAATTCCCAAACAATTTATAAACTGGCAATTAGGGACGCCCTCGATTTAGAACCAAAGAAGTGATAACTCCAATGTATCCAAACCCACAACGGTTCGATGGACTTCAACATGTCATGAATGTAACAATGATAATGCTCATGATGGTACACCATTCATCTCAAAGTATAACTACTTATACCATGGTATGGCATAGTACAAGGTACAATTCTTTAAAGCACTAAGTATTACCAATTATAGCATGGGATACAAATCTCAAAACTTGATTCTAATTTCATGGAATGATTTTTAATCATCATATAATCATACTCAATCATTTTTCACATAATTCAAATTAAATAAAACATGTAATCCAAGTCACACAAAAAGGGCATGCTCTATTATACACTTGTTCACTCACTAGTAAATTTTTAATCATCAACTGAAAAAGTACAACAGAATTTTGAGGTACTTAGGTTTGGAGTTAGGTTATGGGTTTTGGTGAGAATTTAGATAAAAATATTCTCTACAACGTTTATGTTTAACACTAAGATGATATCTTAAGATAACTAGGTGAATTAATTCATATAAGTAAAAATGGTTCAGCATTATACAAAAACATTATAGAAACAAGGTCCCAGTTGGTATTGATTTTGGGGTATCAATTCAAGTCTAAACGAGCCCAATTGTGGATATATTTTAGTTTAACATGTTCCCTACAAGTCTCATAAATAGTACTCATGGTAGTTATGTGGGAACATTTGGAGAAATAAGCCATTTTGAAAATGTGTTTAGGCGGCATTATACCTACAGCATAATTAGTTTTTAACAGAGAGTTTAAAAATGATTTGGGGGATCATCCAGAGATTTTTGATTCACATTTTTGGACAGTAACAAGATTAATATGTTACCTACATTTTTTATGAAAATCACTTTTGAAGATAGTCACTAAAAATAGAGGGTTTAGGTTGCTAAAAAATGTGTGACAGAAAGTTCTGTTATTCACTGAACCTTAATAGTGACTTTCATAAGTGATTTAACCTATCAAAACTCAATATTTTATGCTAAGTTTTGGTGGGTAGCTGGATATATATATTGTCTACAACTCTCATGTTTGTATCTAAGTTTAGTTCATGTTTGAAGATAGGTTTGTTAGGTCTGCAATACCTACTGGTATGAAACTGACACCTTTTGAAAAAAATATTACATCTCGGGTTCTACTAGTCAAATCAGTTCAAACAAATTTTGGATGAAAGATAACATCAAAACCTAGTTCTGGATATAAAGAAAACACTCAGATCATTTGTCTGGAATTAGTTATGAGTTTTCAAAGTTCGAGGCAGAGAGCTCAAAAATCCCAAATCTTAGGCCTAACTTAGCTTTTAGCCACCTAGCATGTTGTGGGTCAAGATTTGGTTCCTTTTCTTTGCAGGCATGTGTTATATACTCATATATCAATGTTCCAGAACTCATATAAGTTATAAAACTCAACAACATCAACATACACACACATATCATATCTTAAGAAGTATGAACAATCCACATTTTCTTTGCATAACGCCTTTTCATTCCATGACTTGATTCTTATTCTTGGTTTTATTTTCTGAGATGGATTAAGAGAGTTTATGGTGGATCTAATCAGAGAGTTTTGAAGTATTTACTTATCTTGTTTAGAGATCTAGAGGTGGAAGGTTGGTTTAGGACTTGACTTTAACTATTCATAGCCTCTCTTGGATCCTCTTCCTTTTTCTCCTTCTTTTTGTCCCAAGCCTTGAAGAACTCCTAGAACTCACAGATCTGGTCCCTCTCTCGCTCTCTCTATACCCAAAAATATGGTGGTGGAGTGGTGGCCAAGGGTCTATTTTTATGGAGTTTTCAAGTGGTGTACACACTCATTAATGTGTAAGCAAAAATTCAAATTTTCTACTTTATGATTGATTGCATGGTGGGTGGTTCTCTTTTTAAGATATTTTGAGATTTGAATTTTTAGAACTTCAGGTGGGGATTTTTCCTAGGTCTTGTTTGGTGGCTTAAAATGCTTAATTTTTGCCTTAATTGTTTATTCGATGGTGTTTTGGCACTGCATTGTCTAAGAAAGTGTTTTTAAAATTGATTTGATGTATCTTTTTAGTTTTTGTACTTACTAAAATGAATTATTTTAGTGTTATTATTATTATTAACAAAATGAATTATTTGATTTGATTTGAAATATTGTATTGTATTTTATTTATTAAAATATTTTAGCACATACTCCTAGATGGTTTACACACGTCATATATGTATTCATTATATCTACATATTTATGTATATTAATTAATGTTGGTTGTAAAGAATTATGGATGAGAAATATCTCAAGAACTTTTGTGCAATTATAAAGATGTGGGAGACTTGTGTGTAATTATTGATATTAAGACTTTTAAGAACTGTTTAGAGTAATTTGGATGAGGATTAAAGTGTATTCTTATGACATTGATAACTTACAATGAATTTTGGTATCTTAGGCTAAAAATGTAATTATCTTAAAGATTTGGGGTCAAAGTGAAATTATTAGAAATTACGGGGTTATATGTCTTCGAGTATAATGCTCATTCTAAGTTGGGGCTTGTACTTGATTCTCTTATTCTTTGGACTTGAATTTTGTGTTTTGCTATGATAAGGCCACACATATAGATTGTTAGGCTTGAAAGATTACGAGATTAGGTTAGCATTTTTTTACGAGGAGTTTGAGGCCCGGAGTTTCATTTATATGTTTAGCTCTTTAGGGTTTTAGACTAGTGTTTCAAGGTAACTTGATGATTTTTGAGATTAGAAGGCTTTCTTTTCATTTTAGAATTTTTGATTCTCGAGATTTGATTCTTAGGTTTTGGTTGTGTTAGGGTTTTAATCTTACCATGACCTAAGATTCTCTTAGTTTACTGTTACTGGTCCTATAGTTTAGAACTAGGTCCTTACAGTTCAAGTGGGAATCTTAGTCCTTATGAAAAAAGAGCGGAGAGTTTCTGAAACCAATTCCAATTGTAGATTAGTTACGTGCTACGCGATTGATCGCTTTCGATTGGTCACGTTTGGTGTGAGTTATGTCTCGGTGCCTCAGTAGTATGAGTTGGACCTCGATCCGACAACTTTTGGATTACCTTCATGTTAGTGAGACCCCTTTTTCGTAGAAGTAGTTAGTATAAGTGTTTATTTCTTGAAAACATGTTTATGTTGTGGCGGGTCATTCTTGGGTCCAAGACACGTTGGTATCTCTATTGTTGGATGACTTTGCAAAGTCTTGTTTTAGAGATTGTTGGTGGTTGGTGGAAGAGCGGTTGACCCGAGATCTAGTGTTGAATTTTTTGAATGAAATTTTTAAAGGGGGAAGTTGTAAGGACCCGGTCCCTTTGGATTTTTTAGGGTTAATTAAAACATGTATGAACTTGTTTGATGGAATGTGGGAAAGGGTTTAATTGTGTAAAAGAACCAGAATTTGATCATAATAATGATTGATGAAGATGTTTGTATACTTGGTAATGTACGAAAACCACAATTGTGGGTTGTTTAGATGAGCCTTGGGGCATTTAGAATGAAGTTTGAACCACACATATTCTCTTTCTTCGAAGCGCCTTTAACGAGAGACCGATTAATTGGTCTTGGGACTGATCGAGCGGTCTGTAACAGGGAGGACTTTAAGTTGCGGGTTGGAGCTTTATTTTTCATTTCCATCTTCCCTCTCTCTCTAAAACTTGAAACCCTAGCCCTAGATTCACAGTTGGAGCCTCCTTGAGCTCCTATTAACCCTTTAGAGATCTTTTCTTGCTCTCATCTTTCGTAAACTCCGTTGGGAGATTGTTATAGCGTTAGAAGCTCTATTTTCACCCATCGGTTGAAGGTTTTCATCCTTGGAGCTTGATTCTTATGCTTTGACCTTCTAAGAGGCAAGATTTATAACTATCTATGAATATTTATCAAATATGAGTTGTATATTTTGAGTTTATGCATAAAAGCATGAAAATTTTATATTTTATGGGAACCCTAGATTAGGGTTTAATGAGAGAGCATGTTAAATCTTGAGTTTATGAATGATTTATGGTAGATTTATCATGATGTTATCATTGGAGAACTACTAATGGGTGATTTGAAAGTTAGGATTTGATTGGGTTGAGACATGGATCAAAATTGGGGATTTCTTTTGGGTTGGTGAACTCAAATAATGAAATTAGTTGAATGTTGGGCATATTTGGAGTTGAATTAACCTAATTGTGTATAAAGTTCATGAATTTTGATGATATATAAACATTGTAGGATGATGGGATAGGAATTTTGAGTAAATCATGTAAATTGATAAATGTAAATAGTGTGAGATGTTGATTTGGGAGTTGTGAAACCTTTTTATTTCGAATATGTGAAACATAAGAAATTTGGGTAATTGCTAATGTTTTTAACCCTAAGTGTGTTGAGTGTTGACGAGAAGAACCATGTTTGGGTTGAATTCGTGTCTGAAATTTTGAAAATGATAAAATAAATGAACCAATTTGGGATTCGTGAATCGCAATTATGGACAAGTCCAGCTCCTCGGTGCAAGCCTAAAAATTGTGCATATTAAGTACTCTGCCTACCGGCTAATAAACTAGGAATAGACGTTAGTCGTGGTGGGTTATAGATCGTATTGCTACTTGGTGGGCCTCGCGTGGTCCGGTCGGTAGTAGCCATGCATGGGTCTATAAGCTCGTTCGGTATCAGTTCTTATAATTTAAACCATAAATTGGGTTGGATATTTGGCCCATGGTGAGAGACCATAAAAAGTACATGAATTGAATTGGGTTGGATACTTAGCCCATAGTGAAGACCAAGTACATGAAGCGGAATGAGAAATATGAAAATCTAGAATATGGTTTGGAGTGACGAGGAAGTAAAAGACTAAATTATGTTTTGTGTGGGTAAACGAAATTGTCTTTGTATGAGAAAAACTGGTTATATGAATGGGAGTTCGTTAGAAAGGAAGAATTGGGTTTGAGTAAAAACTTGTAGTGCATTTACATAATCATCATCGTGTGTTATACATTTGTTTATCTTTAGTCTATTTTCTACGAGTCTCGGCTTATGTTGTGTAACACATATCAGGTGACAGTAGCAAGAAAGTGACCGAATGAGGAGATGGTCGTGGTGACCCTTTTTGGACTTTTGATTAGAATTACATATTCTTTTGAATCTTTTAGGAATTGTAATTGCAAATGTAATTCCATCAGCACATTGATTAGATGTAATTGGGGTTGGTGCTACCTGTTTTGTAAGGTCTTAAGACCATGCACACATGAATTGTATACATGTGAGAACGCCGGGTCGTTATTTCGAGTTCGTCATTGGTTTTTACATAAAATTATTGGCTTAAAACATTTGATTTTCAAGTTTTGAGATGTTTCAAGTTATTTTAATGTTTGGTAATGTTGTTTTTCATGAATTGGCCATCCTAGATTGCATGTGGAAGAGTACGTTTTGAGTTCAAAGGTTCAATTTTTGAAACAAGTTTTGAGAAAGTTGTTTTGAGCAAGATCGCTCGATGGACCAATCGATCAGTCTATCGAGCAATCAAACACCCATCTCGGTTTCGCTATTGCAAATTGAAATTACTGCGAGCTGCAAAACAACCGATCGACCGGTCTGCATGTTGGAGGCAAATCTTTACTTTTTCTGTTTTGGGCATAATTTGTTGGAGGCAAAACTGGTATTAGGGTTATATACTGAAAACTATTTTTTTAGTATTTAATTTTATTTGAATAAAATTAATTTTTTTATTTTATGAGAATCTTAACGAGTAATGTATGCAATATTATTTCTTTAAATGTTACGCATTGATATCTTTTATTCTGTATAGTATTTAGTCTGGTGTGTAGAGTACGGCTTGCACACAGAAGACCAGATTTTAAGTTCTTGCAGAATATAAGTTTTTTGTTCACATTTTAGATGAAAATGGACATACTATCGGTATTATTGTAGTATAGAGTTTTAGTAGACTTATCTTGGTTACAAGGAACAGATAATAGCGTTGTCTATTTTTCCGACACTCTGTGCTAGTACACTTGGTGTGTATTGAATGTGACACATTGGGGTAATTAATTTTATACTGATTATATAAATTAATTCACACTCCAAGATTATTATGAGAGTGCTTATGCTCTTAATATTAAAATAATTATTAATTTACATATATTTAATATTTGTTATTTTAATTCATTAGAAGGTGTGATCTTATATGGGTCTATATTTCTAGCGAGTTGGATAGCGGTATTATTTATATGATGAATATTAATTTTTAACAAAATCCACGTCTCGATTGATCAAAATTGACGATAGCCTCTTAAGGAAGCTTATAAGTTTTGACCGGGTCAAACCTTGCAAGAGGATTTGATTATCCGGCAGTTAAATAAGTTAAGTGGAAGGGCTTAAAGAATTTTAAGATGCCGATTAAATTAAATTATCAGTAATTAAATTTAATTAGTGGGTATCAGGAATCTTAACATGGGGAGATGAGTTAAGTATTTAATAACAGGAGCTCAATGTAAGAGATGGTCTTGATATTATGGATTAGAGTGCAATTATGGGTCTTTAGTGGTGTGAATTGCAATTTAGTATTTTATGAAAATTGTAGAAATCGCTGCAAAATTTTTATAATTACAGATACCGCTAAGATGTTTGCTTAATTGCGAAAACTATTGGATACATATCTAGGTTACACTAGAAGTCTTTGTCATAATTACTCCACAGGTTCCCGCTGTAAACCTATAAATATGCGGGTAGACTGAGTCAAATTCATAACTTGTCTTCAAGACTAAAGCTGACCAGGTTCTGCCGGTACGAGTTTTTGAATGATCATAGCACACACTACGTTTAGGAATCGTATAAGATAATACAGGAGAAGGTCTGACTGGAGTTTCAACTCGGAATCGAAAATTGTAGTTGGAGAATCAACCAAAAAGATATTAATCTAAATTAATTGTGGTGGTACGAGTTTTTATATTGATCGTTCAACATCAAAAGTTTTATTTGGAGCCCGTTTCGGCGATTACCCGTTAAGTTATTTTTTATCAAAAAATCGTTTACAAAAATAATGTTCTTCGCAGTTTTGCGTCCAACTATTGCCTAGATCATTGTTTTTATAAATAACTTTTTGATAAAAAATAACTAGATGGGCAATTGCCAAAACGGGCTCCAAATAAAACTTTTGATGTCGAATAATCAAAATAAAACCCGTATCACCACAGTTAATTTAGAAGAATACAATTTTGATCGATTCTCCAACTACGAACTTTTGATTCTGGGTTGAAGCTCTTGTCAAACCTTCTACTATATTCTCTTATGTAATTACCGAATGTGGTGTAGGCTACGATTCTTCGAGAACTCGTACCGCAAAAACCTGGTCAACCTTAGTCTTGAAGACGAGTTCTCAATATGATTTAGCCTACCCGCATATTTATAAGGCAACAAGAGGGACCTGTGGAGTAATTATAATAAAGATTTTTAGTGTAATCCAGATACGTATCCAACGGTTTTCGTTATTATGGAAACTTCACAGCGATATATGTAATTATGAAAATCTTGCAGCGATTTCTGTAATTTTCATAAATCATTAAATTACAGTTCACACCACTAAAGAACTCTTACTGCACTCTAAGCCATAATTTCAAGACCATCTCGCATTGAACTCATATTACTAAATGTTTAACTTATCTCCACACGTTAAGATTTCTGATACCCACTAATTAAATTTAATTACTGACAATTTAATTTAATCGACATCTTTAAAATTCTTTTAGTAATTTCACTTAACTTATTTGACTACCGGATAATTAATTCCACCTGCAGGGTTTGGTCCGGTCAAAACTTATAAGATTCCTTAAGGGCATATTGTCAATCCCGAATAATCGAACTCACTGAGAATATAGACCTATATAAAATCGTACTATCTAATGAATCAAAACATCGAATATTAGATATACGCAAATAATTAATTATTTCAGGATTAAGAGTATATGCACTCTCATAATAACTTTAGGGGTGAATTAATTTATATAGTCAGTATTAAATTAATTACCCTAATGTGTTTCGTTCAATACACATAAAGTGTACTAGTACAGAGAGTCGTAACAATAGACGACGCTATTATCTGTTTCCCGTAATCAAGACATGCCTACTAAAACTCTGTGCTATACTCGTACCGATGGTATGTCCATTTTTATCTAAACTGTGAACAAATATTTATATTCTACAAGAACATAAAATTTAATCTTTTGTGTGCAAACTGTACTCTACACATCAGAATAAATATTGTACAAAATAAAAGACATTCATACATAACATTAAAGAAATGATATTGCGTACATTGCTCATTAAGATTCTTATAAAATGAAAAATTAATTTTATTAAAAAAATCAAATTAAATACTAAAACTAAATAAATCAATGATTTTTAGTGTACAACCCTAACAATCTCTCACTTGTACTCAAAATCATACTGGCATATATCTGACTCCTATGCCCTCTAGATGACTATCAAAAGTCTTAACCGGTAAGCTTTTTGTAAAATGATCTACAAGGTTGTCTCCTAATGCAATCTTGGCCAGAACAACATCACCCATCTGTGCAATTTCTCGTATTGGGTGATACTTACGCTCAATGTTCTTTCCTTTCTTATGGACTCTTGGTTCTTTCGAGTTTACAATCGCTTCACTATTATCACAATAAAGTGTAATAGCCGACTGAATTGAAGACACCACGTCTAGATCCAACAGGAAGTCCTTGATCCAAACGACCTTCTTGCCTGCATTAGAAGCTACCACGTACTCGGCTTCCATGGTGAAATCAGCAATGCAGGACATCTTGATACTCCTCCAACTAATAGCTCCACCTCCTAAGGTAAACACATATTCTAAGGTAGACTTACGGTAATCTTTGTCTAACTGAAAATTCGAATTTGTGTACCCTAAAGGTACTAGACTCTCTTCCTGGTAAATCAATATATAATCCTTAGTCATTTTTAAATACTTGATTATATTCTTTACCGCAGTTTAATGCTCATGCCCTGGGTTAGACTGATATTTGCTAACCATGCCAACAGCAAAGCAAATGTCAAGTCTAGTGCAAAGCATAGTATACATTAAGTTTACTACTACCGAAGCATAAGAAACTGCCTTCATCTTCTCTATCTGATCAGGTGTCTTAGGACATTGATTCTTAGATAGAGTGATTTCATGCCAGAAATAGAGAAATCCTTTCTTGAAATCTTGCATACTAAAACGAGTAAGGATATCATCGATATGCTTTGCTTGTGATAAGCTCAACATCTTTTGTTTTCGATCTCGTACAAGCTTGATCCCTGGGATGTAACTGGCTTCTCCCAAGTTCTTCATATCGAACTATCCAGATAACCATACTTTTATCGTAGATAATGCCCCCACATTATTTTTGACGAGCAAGATATCATCTATATAAAGTACTAGGAAAACCACCACGCTTCCGTCACGCTTCTTGTACACACAGGACTCATCTGGACTCTGATCAAAATTATAAGACTTTATGGCTTGATCAAACTGAGTCTTCCAAAATCTTGATGCTTGCTTAAGTCCATAAATGGATCTCTTAAGCTTGCACAACATGTGGTCCTAACCCTTTGTTATGAAACTGTCTAGTTGTACTATATAGATACACTCGTCAAGACTTCCGTTAAGAAAAGCTGTCTCGACATCCATTTGCCAAATTTTATAATCGAAATGAGCAGTAATAGATAAGATGATTTGAATATACTTAAGTATGGCTAATGGTGAAAAGGTTTCCTCATAATCGATCCCTTGTTTCTGTGTGAACCCTTTTGCAACCAGCCTATCTTTGAAGGTTTCAACCTTCCCGTCTGTTCCTTTTTTTCTATGGTAAATTCACTTGCATCCAATGGGTTTTATCCCTTCCAGTGGTTCTATAAGTTCTCAGACTTGATTGGAATACATAGATTCCATCTCTGAATTCATAACTTTTTGCCAAAGATCTATATTTTTGTCCTGAAGTGCTTCATTATAGTTATAGGGTTCAGTATTCAGTTCTGTTAAGATCTTGTTAAAAGACTCTCCCAAGAACATATACCGATCAAGTTGATGAAAAATCCTCCCATTACGACGAGACACTACCTGTGTCTGTGTACTAGTAGTAACATGTTGTGTCGAATCTAAACCCTGTGCACCAACACCCTGTTCATGATTTGCACATGTCCTGATAATCCTCCCACTACGACGAGACAATGGGATATCAGTGACTTGTGGTTCCTCTTCCGTTATATTAAAGTTTCTCTCATTTCTTCTAGAACAATATTACTTTTGAGCCTTTGGTCCATAGTATAATTATCTTCCAAGAATTGGGTATTGATACTAACAATGACTTTCTGATCCTTATAATTATAAAATAGACAACCCTTCGTTCCCTTGGGATACCCAACAAAGAAACAGACTTCTGTCATCTATTCTAACTTACCCGCATTCCCTTTTAGCACATGTGCTGGACACCCCCAAATCTAAATATGTTTCAGACTAGGCATACGCCTAGTCTACAATTCTGTGGGAGTAGCATGTACTGGCTTAAAAGGTACCAAGTTCAGAATGTAAGCCGCTGTCTCTAATGCGAGTCTCCAAAACGAATTGGGTAAACCTGAATAACTCATCATAGACCTTACTATCTCTATAAGATTCTTATTCCTTCTTTTTGCTACACCATTCTGCTGTGGAGTGTCCAATGCAGTCAACTGAGATATAATCCATTTTGATGACAAGAAGTTCCTAAACTCTCCAAAGAGGTACTCCCTACCACAGTCGGATCGTAATGATTTAATACTTTTATCAAGATGCTTCTCCGCCTCCGTCTTGAATTCTTTGAATTTTTCAAAGTATTCAGATTTGCGGTGCATCAGGTAAATGTATCCATATTTTGAGTAGTCATCAATGAAATTGAAAAAGTACTCAAAGCCATCTCTAGCCTAAATTGTTATAGGACCACATATATCAGAATGAACCAGTTCCAATAGTTCTTTAGGTCTATAGCCTTTGGCCAAAAAAGACCTCTTGGTCATCTTACCCTCTAAGCAAGATTCACAGACTAGAAGTGCCTCCACTTTCAACGAACTCAAAGGTCCATTTTCTACCAGTCTATTTATCATTTTTAGATTAATATGTCCCAATCGTAAGTGCAAAAAAAAATGTTTAGTTCATTAAAGAAGAAAATTGTCTTATATGGTAAATTAGATGTGTTATTCAATTAAGTTAGTTGCAGTGTAGGAGAGATAAGAGATACGACATACAGATTATCCACCAATATACCAGAACAAATAAAATATTTATTTTTCTTAACAACCACAGAGTCGTTAAAATGAACAGTATATTCGTCCTTTGTTAAACTAGAAATCGAAATTAAATTTCTTTTAATCGAAGGTACATAAAGACAATATTTTATAAGTATAATCCTATCTCTACTAAAATTGAGAATGGCATCTCCCACTACAACTGCTGTCACCCTTGTATTATTGACTATATGTAGGTATATTTTTCCATCACTAAGCTGCCTGGTTTTCTGGAACCCCTGCAAAGAATTACAGACATGATTAGTGGCTCTCATATCTACATACCAAGTTTCGGTAAATAACACCGCTAAACATGTTTCAACCACCAGTGAATAGAAATTATCTGATTTATTCTACTTACTGAAAAAAATTGAACACTGCTTTTTTCAATGCCCAAACTGGTTACAGTGATAACACTTGTCTCTCGACTTCTTCACACCAGTTTTTGGTTCCTTAACTGCTTTTGAACCTGTGCTGCCTTATGTCTAAACCTTTTTCTTCTTCTTGTCTTTCGGCTTAGAGAAAAAATCCTTTTCATCCATATACACAAAACTTTGCTTCCTAAGAACACCCTCGGCTACTTAAAGTTCTTTAAGAAGTTCTACCAATGAAAAGCTAAGCTTATTCATGATATAGTTCAGGCAGAACTGCTTAAAGCTATTAGGTAGTGACTGGAGTATGATATCGGTTTGGGTTTTCTCATCAATTTCAGCTCCTAGGATCTCCAGTTCATCCAGAAGACTTATCATCTTCAGAACATGATCCCTAACTGGGGTGCCTTTAGCCATGCTTGCATTCATAAGAGACTTTATGGTTACCTGCCTAGCAGCACGATTTTGATTCCCAAATATTTTTTTAAAGTTCTTAATCATGTCATGAGCACTGAGCATAAACTGATGCTGATACTGCAAAACATTTGACATGGAAGCCAAAATATAACAGCGAGCTATTTGATAAGCTTTATGCCACTTCTGATTGGCCTGGGTTTCCTGCTCGGTCGCCTTCTCATCAGGTACTGGTGGACAAATCTTAGTTATTACAAACTTATAGTCATCAGCAGTTAAGAAAATATCAAAATTCCTTTTTCAGTCAACATAGTTTGTTTCCGTTAGTTTATTTTCTTTGAGTATAGACGCGAGAGGATTAAAAGTCATTTTATTTTTGAGAATCGCATAATTAAAAATAACCGTTAATTATGACGAGCAAAATTTTAAATTTATTTAAACTTAATTTCCTCTACAATTTTAAAAAAATTTGTCAGCAGCCAAGTACCCTGTGAATAGCAAGTCTCAATGGGAGGACGTCTACTATCTATCGTTTGTTCAGATAAGCCAATTTCTTTTAATTTTACTATCTAGGCAACTAACCTTTCTAAGCAAAATTGTAAGACCCTGACCCGTTTTCTTTTTTTGGCATTTTTGGACGCGCGTTACGTGTTTTCATTTGAGCATGTTTTATTGCGTATGATGCATGATCGGGCTTAGATATACATGCGGGCTAGGTTCCCGGGACCGTGGGTCGTTGTGGCGCAAATTTTAAAAATTTTCAAAAGAAGATATTTTAGAGACGTATAAATACCTAGAGTTAGATATTTTCAAAAGATATTTTCCAAAACTTAGTCGCTAAGTTTCTCGTTTTCTCTCTGCCTTCTCTCTAAGTTCTCGGGGGCCTAGGGCTCAATTTTTAGCAATCCAACAACGGATTCTTGTTATTGGCATGGTGGGTTACACAACCATCCGATTAGAATTTTATTCCGACGAAGCTCGATTTTGCACGTGGATCGAGACGTCGAGTTTTTAACTCTCCGAGGTAGGATTCTAGACTTGTATGTTTTATAAGGGTGCTACGTGTAATCGGGTGTATTTTTACCGGTCGAATTGTTGTAGATCTGACTTTGCATAAAAATAAGTTTTTTGGTTTAAAAATCTATTTTTCATTGTTTTCGGTGGATGGAATTGAGCTGTGATGGTTTTTTTGAAGCCTTATGGTAGTCTTGGGTCAGGGTATGCATGTGGGCATCATATCTAGTGTTTAAAGGCTTTGTTTTAGGGTTTATACATGTTTTGGGGTTTAGAACAAAAATAAAAAAATAAAAAAGGGCATGGGCTGGTTTGGGGCGCTGCTTGCGGCGCTCGAACGTAGTGTCGTGCGCGAGCATTCTGGCTGTGGCGCAGAGTTGTTTTGTTTTGATCATATCTCCCTCGTTCGAACTCGGAATTAGGTCATTTTTGTACTCAAATTGAAGCCCCAGAAGTCCTCTTTCCAATGGCACCTCTCTCACCTTAAAATTGTTTGTAGAAAAAGTTATTACCAAAATAGTGAGGGTATGTCAAGATTTCTCAAACATTTTTCACCTATTTTTGGCCGAATGTTTGGGAAAAGGTTATTTTTCATCCTTGTTGCCCATTTTTACCAAGTTTCTTGTTTCTTGGGGGTGTTGTGGGCTTGTGTTGAATGTGTGTGGGTGTCGTGGGCTTGTGTGGGTCCCTTTTTGGTCGTGTTAGGGCCTTGGGAGTTTGTTGGTGTTTTTCTGTTTGGTGGTTGGGTTTCGATTTTCGATTGGTGTCCTATGGTATTCAATTGATTGATTTATATAAATTAATTGATTTAAATACTTGTGGATTTCTTTTGGGGTTCGATTGGTTGTGTCGTGGTTTCGGGGGTCGTGTGGTAACCTCGTGGGTTGGTGCTAATGCCATCCTCGGGGATGATGAGTCGGTGAGATGTGGGTGTTTGTTATGCATTCAGTGTTTGGGCTCATGGCTCCCTTTGGAAAAGAGACATGGGTTGTGAAACCGTGAGGCTTTTGGGTTTTTAGTTGGCCTTCGGGCTAAACTTGGTTGTTTTATGTGGCTATGTGCTTTGTAATGGGTTTTAGGCATGTTATAACTGTAGTTTATTCATGCTTGGATTATGTAATGTGATTTATATGGCTTTCGTTAGCGTTATGTGTAACGTGGTTTATGCTTTATAATCTTGAGTTTTATAAGCATGGTTATGCTGAATATAAGGAGCGGATGCATGTAATGCATGTTGTGTGAGTCGCGTGTGCAACATATGACGTGGATTGTGATACGTAGTGATCATACGTGGTTTTATGCATTTGAATCCTGAGTAGGTTAAGCATAGGTGTATGGAATGAGGTAGATGGTTATGTTAGCTCTAGCTACTGGTGATTATGTTAGGGTTACGACCCTTCGATTTCAGTCCGAGAAGATTACGTTAGGGTTACGACCCTTCGATTTCAGTCCGAGAAGATTACGTTAGGGTTACGACCCTTTGGTTAAAGTCCGTAAAGAAGCGTTTGATAGGGCTACGGTCCCTCGATGCAAGTCCGTAAAGAGGTGTTCGATAGGGTTACGACCCTTCGGTTAAAGTCTGTAAAGAAGCGTTTGATAGGACAACGGTCCCACGGTGCAAGTCCGTAAAGAGGTGTTCGATAGGGTTACGACCCTTCGGTTAAAGTCTGTAAAGATGCATTGACGGGGGCTACGGTCCATAGGTGAAAGCCCGAGAAGATACATGAATTGCATTAATTGAATTATGGGACGGATAGACCAGTTTTCAAATTGTTTTAAGAGTCGTGTGAATCGCGATCTAAAAACCCTTTTTAACTGTTTTCTAGGCTCCTGTGTGCGAGTCAAAACATGGTTTGTATCCTCGATTTTCCTTACATGTGAAAACTATTTTCAAGGCTTGAAAAATAGTCTAAACCTGCACGTTGATTTCCTTGCATGTTTTGTTTATATTGCATGCTTGTCTAGTTTCTGCTGAGCCTTGGCTCACGGTGTGGGATAAAATATTTTCAGGTACTGATCGTGTAGGGTGATTTGTGTTGCTGAGGAAGCGGAAGACCTGTAGTATTCCTTTTTGTCTTTTGTTACATGTATGCTTATTACATGCTTTCCGGCGTTGGGGCCGTGTAGTGTAAGATCTTAGCGTTGGAGCCTTATGTATTGTAGCTGTTTGGCGTTTATATACAATGCATGTATGTTTTAATTTGAGAGTGTATTCTCAGGTTGGGTTATTGTTTGGTTGTTTATAGATATTTCACGTGACCTGGAGTTTAGAACGTGACAAAAATTAAATAGATGACATAGTTTTGGTCTAGTAAATAATAACAGTGACTCAGATGGGGAGGATACTAATTATTTACAATTAAGTGTTAACCATCACCTAATTCCAAATCATTTGCTTTGCAGTGAACTCTTTAAATAGAGAAGTAATTTACACTAACAATTATTCAGAATTATTCCTAAAAGAGGTTTGTACTAACGATACCACAATTAATCTGTCCAATGGGAAGGAAGGCCTTACTGTCAACACGCAGGATTTAATTACATCGTCTACAAAAAAACCGTTTAATTAAAATAATTTTATTAATTTTAAAAATCACACGATTTGAAAGAGTCCAAAACTTCTTTTCGTGTACACGATTCTAAATATTTCAGTTTGTTAAATCATCTTTTCGTATTTTAATGGGTAACAAATAAAATTCGATGAATACACAATTTTTTCTATTACTTTTCAGCTAAGGTAGTAATTAAAGGCATTCAATTATTTTATTATATGTTACACATTTTTAAAAAAATAATAATTTATTTAGATTAAATATTTATTTATTTAATTAAATAAAAATTCAGAATTAATGTTTATATTTTTCTAAGATATTCAATTTAATAAAAAATCATCTTAAACGTGTTATTTTGTAAAAAATAAAATATCTGAAGTTTTTCAATTTAATTAAAAAAAGTTTAATTTTATTTTCCTTTACAAAATATTTAATTAAAACTAAATTTTTTAAACTAATTAAATTAATAGATATATATAAAACTGATATACATCATTCATACAGTTCAAAAGAATATAAAAGCAAGATATGTATATATTCTAATTTTATGATCAAATAAAAATTCTGATGAGTTTTAAACTCCTGTTCGAAGATAAGCTGTAAGAGTTTTAATTTTTTAAAACAACTGCTTATTGGTATCCAGATTGCATCAGGATTCTCTGATTTGATGTGATATACAAATATATTACGTCTCGATCAGTGCATATCAGAATATACGAGCCAAAATAGCCCCGAAATCACCTACACCATCGTCGGCCATCCTAGCGCCATCTATGCTGCCAACTTTAGGCGACTTTTGCCGCCACTCTCGAACTCTGTTTTTGACGCCATTTTTCTAAAAAATAGCTCTTGAAAAATATTATTTTTTTGTCAAAAAATAAAGTAAAAACAGCCTGAAAAATAGCCATCAAAATAGCCCTAACAAGCTGCCGTCGATGTTGCAGCTTTTCGCTGCCCGTTTGGGCTTTTTCCTTGGTGATTTTGGCTCTTTTTTTTTATAAAAAAAGTAGCACTGATATCTAAAAATATGTTTCTTTGAAGAAAGTCTCAAAAATAGTCCTGAAAAAGCTCCAAAAATAGCCTCGAACAGCCGCCGCGCCGCTGTTGCCGCCCAACGCCGTCGCTGTTACCGCTTTTTCTGCCACTATTTTGACCCAATTTTTTCATGGTTTCTGGATAGTATTTTAAGGTATGTTTACTGCTATTTTATGCTTAAAAAATAGTTATAAAAGCATTCCAAAATATCATCAAAATGAGCCCCGAACCGCTACCGGTGGTGGCTGTTTAATTATTTTTTTCGGCTGTTTTGGGACTTATTTTGCTGCTATTTTTAATGCATAAATTTTGCAAAAACTTATCAAAAAAATTATTTTAAAATCACTAAAAAAATTACCGCGATCTGTGGCCCGAAACACTCGAAACCACCGCCGGTGCCGCCGCCTGTTCTTCATGTTATTGGATATTCAACATGTTCTTAAATATTCTAAACTAATATTTAAAAATAATTAATTAATTTTACATAAAAAAAACCTATGTCCTGTAGGCTCACATTCGATCTAAAAAATTTAAACTATCACGATCAACCATCGTGATTAAAAAATTAATTATAATCATCATCCAAACCATTCAATCAAACGTGAATAAAAAGATGATCATAAAATCGGGATTAGACCGCCAGTAAAACAAAGTTAGCACAATTCTAAATCTACTCGGTCCCTCGATAAACCGTAAAAAAAATAAAAATGGTTCTGATAGGAATTGTTGGAGGCAAAACTGCCAATATCATTATTTTTGTAAACGATTTTTTGATTAAAAAAAACTGGATAGGCAATCGCCTAAACGGATTCCCGATAAAACTTTTAATGTCAAACTATCAAAATACAACATGCGTTACCATAGTTAATTTAGAAGAATACTTTTTTGGTCGATTCTCCAACTACGAACTTTTGATTTCGAGTTGAAACTCCTGTGAGACCTTCTACTATATTTTCTTATGTGATTCCCGAACGTAGTGTGGGCTACAATCCTTCGAGAACTCGTACCGACAGAACCTGGTCAACCTTAGTCTTGAAGATGAGTTCTTAATATAGTTCAACCTACTTGCATATTTATAGGGTAATTATAACAAACACTTCTAGTGTAATCAAGATACGTATACAGTGGTTTCTGCAACTAAACAAATCTCACAGTAGTATCTGTAATTATGAAAATCTTGTAGCGATTTCTGTAATTTTCATAAATCACTAAATTACAGTTTACACCACTAAAGAACTATAATTACACTCTAAGCGATAATCTAAAGACAATCTTGCATTGAGCTCATGTTATTAAATACTTAACTCATCTCCCCACGTTAAGATTTTTGATACCCGTACATTAAATTTAATTACTGACAATTTAATTTAATCAGTTTCTTTAAAATTTCTTAAGCTCTTCCACTTAACTTCTTTGACCACCAGATAATCAATTTCACTTACAGGATTTGCTCCGGTCAAAACCTATAAGCTTTCTTAAGGGTGTATCGTCAATCCCGAATAATCGAGAAGTTGATTCTGTCAATAATTAATATTCACCATATAATTAATACCACTATCCAACTTACCGAGAATATAGACCTATATAAGATCACACTCTATAATGAATAAAAATAACGAATATTAGATATACGCAAATAATTAATTATTTTATGATTAAGAGTATATGCACTCTCATAATAATATTGGGGTGTGAATTAATTTATATAGCCAGTATAAAATTAATTACCCAAATGTATTCCGTTCAATAGACACAAAGTGTACTAGTAAAGAGAGTCATAACAATATACGATACTATTATCTGTTCCCTATAACTAAGACAGGCCTACTAAAATTTTGTATTACAGTCGTACCGATGGTATGTCTATTTCCATCTAAACTGTGAACAAATACTTATATTTTACAAGAATTTAAAATTTGATCTTTTGTGTATAAACTGTACTCTACACACCAGATTAAATACTGTACAAAATAAAAAATATTCATACATAACATTAAAGAAATGATATTGCATATATTGCTCATTAAGATTTTTATAAAATAAAAAATTAATTTTATTAAAAAAATAAAATTAAATACTAAAACCAAATAAATCTATAGTTTTCAGTAGACAGTCCTAACATAATTTTCATGGGGATGCTTTTCCATTGCTTTAAACCCATTTTTCATGTGCTTTTTAATTCTAATCAAGGTCTAGGGAGTCTTTCCCTACATGGTTTAGTTCACCTTTGCAAATGGTTTATTCGAGGATATTTTTGTGAGATTTTGAGCCTAGAGCCAGATTTTATTAAATCTTTCCTTATTTGGGGTTTTCCATTAATTCATCGGGGTTTGTTCACGTGCCTTGAAATTGAGGGCATGACACAGTGGATATTACCATGCCTTGTTCCAGTTAATCACATGAGGAAATTCATACTCTTTTTCGTTTATGTAACTTATAAATAGGTATTTTTTCCACAAAACAACAAGTGATCTATTTCAACTATTTAACAATTAATTCACCCAAAAAAACTATTCAACAATGGTGAACTTCTTGAACAAATATAAGTTGGGGGGAGAACCAACAAATTAAAAAATTAAATCTGGACAACCAAGAAACAATCAATTTTTAGCGCCATAGCATGTTGATAGAGAGAGAAATGGATGAATTGAACATATATACCTAGAAAAATTGATCATTCGATGTGAACCGTCGAATGTAGCATTTCCCGAGGACGTTGTCTAATGGTGTTTCCCAAAGATGTCCGATGGCGTTACATGACGATGTTGTCTGACGGTGTTACCTGACAAAGTTTTTCGGCAGCGCTACCCGATGACGTTGTCTGGCGTTGTGGTATCCAATGTTTGCGAGTCGTGGACTGGCTGCACACGAGAGAGAGAGAGAGAGAGAGAGAGAGAGAGAGAGAGAGAGAGTTAATTAGGAAGACTAATGTGGGTTGCGAACTAATCAGGACTCTTGGATTGTTTTTGTCTCATTTGTTATGTGAAGTGAGATGAAAAAAATATCTTAAAGATCTCATTTGTTTATTAAATGAGATGAAAAAAATATTCAATCTCTGTTTCCTTAATAAAGTGAGATTATAACTTTTTAGAATTTTTTCTATCTCAATTTTTATAAAAGTGAGTTATTTTTAATTTATCTTGTGTAATTTCTAAGGAATATTGTAGTAGTATACAAAAATCTTCCCACCCGCACTTTAGCCGAGCAACACACTCCCGAACTCTCCAAAATTCTATTGATTTCACTAAGTCTTGAGTGAGGAACAAGAGCAAGAAGAGGAAAAGAAGAAGAAGAGGAAAAGAAGAAAAAAATTAGCAACAAAGCTTAAGCCCTTAGCCTTCATCCTTCAAAAAAATCAAACTCAAGGAAAAGAAACTCTCTTAAACCTCTCAAACACAACTCAAATCTTGTCTCTCTCCCTCCATTTTTAAAGATTAAAAATCAAAAAAAGAAAAAAAATAAGTTAAATAAGTTAGAAGTTAGGTTTAAAGTTTAAATTTTGTGTTCTTGGTGTTTAATATTTTGCATGCATGTAATCTATTTTAATTTTTGCATTATTGATAATTTTAATATTATAGAATTTGCATATTTTAAAATAAAAATGATCCATGCAACTAAAAGTAAATATTTAAGTCATGCATGAAGCTAAAACAAGTTAGAAGTGCTTAAATTTGGTCCTTTTATTTTCATTGCTTGCTGGATCCTATTTTGAAAAATCCTAGGGTTACAATAAGGATATGTGGAGAAAGTATGACTTGGGCTATTAATATAATTATAAAAATTCACCTCAACTCAGAAGTAATTTCATAAAAATATTAATTATAATTCATTTAACTAAAGAACTATAATTCCACTCCCATCTATATTTTCAGAATTAAATATTCGAGCTCATGTTATTAAATACTTATTTATTCTCTCCACGTTAAGATTTTCGATACCCGTCGATTAAATTAAATTATTGACAATTATATTTAATCAGTTTCTTAAATAAATTTCTTAAAACATTCTGCTTAACTTATTTAACTACCAAAAAATTAAATTCACCTGCAGAGTTTGGCTCGGTCAAAATTTATAAGTTTTCTTAAGGGGGTGTCGTCAATCCCGATCATTTAGGACGTGGATTCCGTTAATAATTAATATTCACAATATATTTAATATTGTTATCCAACTCACCAGAAATATAGACTCATAAAAGATTGCATCATTTAATGAATCAAAATAATAAATATTAAATATCCGTAAATAATTAATTATTTCGAGACTAAGATTATAAATACTTATAATAACCATGGGGTGTAAATTAATTTATAAAGTTAGTATAAAATTAATTATCTTAACTTGGTCCCGTTCAATACACATAAAGTGTACTAGCACAATGAGTCGGAACAATTATCAAGACAATTATCGTTCCCTATAATCAAGACGGATCTATTAAAATATCGAACTACAATCGTACCAATGGTGTGTCCAAATCCATATAAACTATGAACCAAAATTTATATTCTACAAGAACCGATAATCTGGTCTTCTGTATATAAGCCGAACTCTACACAGCAGATTAAATACTATGTAGAATAAAAGGCACCCATGCAAATCATTAAATAAATAATAAAATGCATATATTGCTCATTAAGATTTTCATAAAATGAAAAAATTAATTTTATTAAAAAATAAAATAAAATACTAAAATCAAAACCATAGTTTTTAGTATATAACACTAACAATCTCTCATTTTGATTCAAAATCATGCTGCCATACATCTGACTCCTATACCCTTTATATGACTATTAAAAGTCTTAGTTGGTAAGCTCTTTATAAAAGGATCTACAAGGTTGTCTCATAATGCAATTTTGGCCACGGCTACATCACTTATCTGTACAATCTCTCGTATCAGGGGATATTTACGCTCGATGTGTATAAACACATATCCCGAGTTATACTTTCATGAATTCTTATCTGACTAAATATTCAAGTCTGTGTACCCAAAGGTGCTAGACCATCTTCCTAGTAAACCAACATATATTCCCCAGTCCTTTTTAGGCTCTTGATTGTATGTTTTACCATTATCCAATGCTTCTGTCATAGATTAAACTGATATCTGCTAACTATGCCAACAGCAAACTTATGGTGCATCAAATCAATGTATCCATACCTTGAGTAATCGTCAATAAAAATGACAAAATATTCAAAACCTCCTCTAGTTCGGATAGTCATAGGTTCGCATAAGCCAGAGTGAACCAGTTCGAACGGCTCTTCAACTTTATTACCTTTAGCCAAACACGGCCTCTTGGTCATTTTATCCTTCATGCAGGATTCACAGGCTAAAAGTGCATTCACTTCCAATGAACTCAAAGGTATATCTTCAACCAGTCTATTTATCTTTTTCAGATTAATATGACCTAAGCATAAATGCCAAAAACACGTTTGGTTCATTAAAGAAGGTTCATTTCTTTTAAATGGTGAATTAAACTTATTATTCAATTCATTCAGTTGCAGTGTAGGAGAGATAAGAGTAATAATATAAAGATTATCCACTAATGTACCAGAACAGATAAACTATTTAGTATCCTTAATAACCACAGAATTATTAAAATAAATCAAATATCCGTCTTTAACCAATCTAGAAATAGAAACTAAGTTCCTTCTAATTGAAGGTACATAAAGACAATCTTTTAATATTAAAACTCGATTTCTACTAAAACTGAGAGTAACATATCAACTGCAACTACTGCCACCCTTGTATTATTACCCATGTGCAGGTAAATCTCTCAATCACTAAATTATCGAGTTTTCTAGAGCCCTTGTAATGAATTGCAGACATGATTAGTGACTCATGTATCTATACACCAAGTACAAGTAAATAACGCCGCTAAACATATTTTCACAATTAGCGAACAAAAATTACCTTTATTGTTCTGCTTGCCAAGATAAACTGGAAAATACTTTTTTTCGTGCCGTGTCTAGTTGCAGTGAAAAAATCTTTCTTTTAGCTTTTTCACACCAATCTCTGGGCCACTAACTACCTTAAAAATTGTACCTCCTTGTTTTTGAACTTTTTTCTTTTTCTTGCATTTCGGCTTTAAAGGAAGAACATTTTTTAAGAAACAAACATATTTTTTTGGGTTTCCTAAGAACACCATCGGTAGTTAAAGTTATATCTAGATTTCTTCTTCAGTCAACATAATTAGGACCCGTAAGTTTGTTTTTTTTAGTATAGCAGTGAGTTGATTAAAAGCTATTTTAACTATGAGAATCACATAATTAAAAAACTATTAATTATGATGAGCAAAAATTTTAAATTTTATTTTAAAATTCGTTCCATCTACCATTTTAAAAAGAAATTCGCCAACAACCTGGTTCACCGTGAATAGAATGTATCGATAGGAAAGACGTCTATGTTAGGGTTGGTGTATTGAAAATCATGTTTTTAATATTTAATTTAATTTTTAAAAAATTATTTTTTTATTTTATGAGAATCTTTATGAGCAATATATGCATATCATTTCTTTGTTATGCATGGATGTCCAATATTCTGTATAGTATTTAATCTGGTGTGTAGAGTATGACTTACACACAGAAGACCAGATTTTAGGTTCTTGCAGAATATAAGTTTTATGTTCACGGTTTAAATAGAAATGGACATACCATCGGTACGACTGTGGTACAGAATTTTAGTAGGCCTGCATTGGTTACGAAAAACAGATTATAGCGTCATCTATTGTTCTGACTCTCCGTGCCAGTACACTTTGTGTGTATTGAACGGAACATTTAGGGTAATTAATTTAGTACTGATTATGACTATATAAATTAATTTACACTCTAAGGTTATTATGAATAGTCCTTATCCTCTTAATCCTGAAATAATTATTGATTTGCATATATTTAATATTTGTTGTTTTGATTCATTAGAGGGTACGATCTTATATGGGTTTATATTCCTGGTGAGTTGAATGGCGGTATTATTTATATGATAAATATTAATTATTGACGGAATCTACGTCGCGAATGATCGGGATTGACGATACCCCTATAAGGATACATATAAGTTTTGACCAGGCCAAACCCTACAGGTGGATTTAATTTTTTGGCGGTCAAATAAGCTAAGCGGAAGGGCTTAAAGAATATGAAGATGCCGAGTAAATTAAATTGTCAGCAATTAAATTTAATTGGCGGGTATCGGGAATCTTAATGTGGAAAGAAATTGTAGGCATTTAATAAAATGAGCTCAATGTAAGAAGGTCTTGAGATTATGGGTTAGAGTACAATTATAGTTCTTAAGTGGTGTGAACTGTAATTCAGTATTTTATGAAAATGACAGAAATCGCTGCGTCTTTTCATAATTGCAGAAATCACTCGTAGGTATTTGTGTTCCACTAAAAAGCTAACTCATAATTACTCCCCAAGTCTCTGCTGTAGCCCTATATATACGCAGGTAGGCTGAACCAGTTTGAGATTGATAGGATTGATACATCATATATCAGATAGATCATATCTCATATATTATTATTGATATATTATTTTTGTCTTTCAAGACTTAAAAAATATATCGGGGTTCTTCCGGTACGAGTTTTCGGAGGATCGTAACCCACACTACGTTCGAGGATCGCGTAAGAGGGAATACAGTAGAAGATCTGACTGGAGTTTCGACTCCGAATCAAATCGTAGTTGAAGATTAGATCGACAAGAGGTATTCATTTAAATTAACTTTGGTTTCACGGGTTTATTTTTGATCGTTCGACGTCAAAATTTTTATCTGGAGTTCATTTCGGTGTTTGTCCGTCCAGTTCATTTTTTTTATCAAAAATCGTTTTACAAAAATAATGATCTTAGCAGTATTGCCTCCAATAAATTAGTATCAGAGCCGTTTTATTTTTTGTTTACGGTTATTGGGGCCGGGTAGATTTAGAACTGTTGCTAACTTTGTTTTGTAGGTGTTCTAATTTCGATTTTATGATCATCTATTTTTTTTTCATATTTGATTGAATGCGTGGATGATGATTTAATTTAATTTTTTAATCACGGGAGTTGACCGTGATAGATTGAATGTGAGCATTCAGGACATAGAATCGATGTAATAGCTAGTTTTATATTTTTAAATATCTATTTAGACTATTTAAGAACAGATTGAATATGTTTAAGAACACGAAGAACGAAGGCAATTTTTTCTGGCGGCGGCGGCGCTACAGCAGTAGCTTCTAGGCAGTTTTTAAAAAGTTTTTTGGGTTATTTTTGAAAAGTTCTTTTGATAGAAAGATAGTACTTTTCGAGAGATTTCTTTTGATATAAAGTAGGTCAAAAATGGAGTTCGGATGAAGCTTGAACGGCCTCGGGAACTTGGTGGTTAAAGGCGGCGGTGCTGTGAGCGGCGGCAGTCCATTTCAGGTAGTTTTCTTGTGGTTTTACGAGCTATTTTTGAGCATACTTTTTCATAAAAAAATAGTACTTTTCGAGAGCTTTCTTTTGATATAAAGTATATTGAAAATTGAGTTCGGAAAGAGGTCGAAAAAGCCTTGAGAAGTTGGCTGCATAATGCTGTGGCGGACAGCAGTATTTTTTGAGGTTTGGGCCATTTTTTGATTGTTTTTCGAGCAGTTTTCTAGCATATTTTTTGACAAAAATATTTCAAGAGCTTTCCAACGATATAAAACTTATCAGAAACGGATCTTGGATGAGGCGGCAAGAGCCGCCTGAAGGTGGCAGCAAAGCGGCGCTGGCAGTGGCTGGTGGTGGGCCGGCGACTTTTTCTTTTTTGGGACTGGTTTGATGTATATTATGATATATACGAAACTGATATGATATATATTGATATATCAGATAGTATCAAAGAATTATGATGCAATTTAGAAACAAGCAGCTGATTCAGAAAACGATTGCTGCAACTTATCTACAAAACAGGAGACTAAAACTCTTTAGGGTTTCAGATGGATCATAAAATCAAGATTTTTTTTATTATATCTTACATTTAATTTTTTATTAACTGCGTGTATGATATATATTGATTTTATTTATCCTGTTAATTTAATTAATTCAAATATTCGATTTTAATTAAAATATTTTGTAATGAAAAATAAAATTAAGTTTTTTAATTAATTAATTTTAATTAAATGAAAAAACTTTAGATATTTTATTTTTTACAAAAATCACGTTTAAAGATGATTTTTTTTTAAAAATCAGATATCTTGAAAAAACGTGAGAATTAATTTTGAATTTTGAATTAATTAAATAGAAAAATATTTAATCAAAATAAATTATTATTTTTCAAAAAATGTGAAACAAAAAATAAAATAAATAAATATCTTTAATCACTACCTTAGCTAAAAAGCTGGAGGAAAAACTGTGCATTTATTAAATTTTATTTGTTACACATTTAAACACGAAAAGATTGTTTGATAAACTAGAATCTTTAGAATCGTATACAAGGAAAGATGTTTGATTTTTTCAGATCGTGTGACTTTCGAAAGATGGTTTGATAAACTAGAATATTTAAAATCGTGTACACAGAAAGATGTTTGATTCTTTCAGATTGTGTGACTTTCAAAAGATGGTTTGATAAACCAGAATCTTTAGAATCGTTTACATTAGAAGATTGATTATTTCAGATAGTGTACTTTTCAAAATTAATAAATTTATTTTAATTAAATGAATTTTTATAACCCTAAATTTTTTAAAAAAAATCTAAGAAGGAGAGAAAATTTATTCACAAATAAATCCCGCGGCTTCCATCACAAGTTTGTAGCGCGTGCAATTAAACCCTGCGTATCGGCAGTAAGGCTTTCCTCCCAAACGAACAGATTAATTGCGGTATCGCCAATAGAAATATCATTTAGGGATAATTCTGGATAATTGTTAGTGTGGATCACTTCTCCAACTGAAGGATTCATTGCGAAGCGATTAATTTGCGATTAGATGATGATTAACACTTAGTTTTATATAATAGTATACTCTCAAACTGAGTCACTTCTATTATATATTATATCGAAACTATGCAAGTTATTTAATTTTACTTGGCATGGTCAGTTGCCTATATAGTAAAATTAAAAGCCTGCCTGGTCTTATGATGGATAGTAGATGTCCACCAAACGTGGCATGCTATTTACAGGTTACTAAGCTGGTGGAGAATTTATTTTTAAAATGGTAGAGAAAACCAAATTAAAATAAATTCAAAGTTTTGCTCATCATAATTAACGATTTTTTAATTATGTGATTCTCAGGATTAAAATGGATTTCAACCCACTCGCTTCAATACTCAAAGAAAACAAACTAACGGGACCAAATTATGTTGACTGAAAATGTAACTTGGATATAGTTTTGACTACAAATGGTATTCCTTCAATACCAGAAAATATATCTGTTTCAGAAAAAGGTTCTTCCTCGGGGTCGAAAGACATGGAGAAGAAAAAGGTTCAGAAATGGGGAGACACATTTTCCAGGGTAGTTAGTGGGCCACAGACTGGTGTGAAAAAATCGAAAGGCAGATGTTTTTACTACAACCAGACCTGGCACTGGAAAAAGCTATGTCTAGTATTTCTCAAAAGGCAGAACAAACATAGTAATTTCTATTAACTGGTTGTGGAAACATATTTAGCTGTGTTATCTACCGGTACCTGGTGATAGATACGGGAGCCACTAATCATGTCTGTAATTCATTGCAGGGGTTCTAGAAAACCCGACAACTTAGTGATGGAGAGATTTACCTACATATGGACAATAATACAAAGGTAACAGCAGTTGCAGTAGGAGATGTCACTCTCAGTTTTGGTAGAGATTGGGTTTTAATATTGAAAGATTGTCTTTATGTACCTGCTATTAGAATGAACTTAGTTTTTGTTTTTGGGTTGGCTAAAGACGGATATTTGATTTATTTTAATAACTCTGTGGTTATTAAGGATAATAAACAAGTTATCTGTTCCGGTACATTGGTGGATAATCTTTATATTATTACTCCAATCTCTCATACACTGCAACTAACTAAAATGAATAGCACATCTAATTTACCATATAAGAAAAAGTTTCTTTTTTTAATGAACAAAACGTTTATTTGGCACTTACGCTTGGGTCATATTAATCTAAAAAGAAAAAATAGACTGGTAGCAGATGGACTTTTGAGTTCATTGAAAGTGGAGGCACTTCCAGTCTGTAAATCTTTCTTAGAGGGTAAGATGACCAAGAGACCCTTCTCGGCCAAAAGCTATAGAGCTAAAGAACCGTTAGAGCTGGTTCATTCTAATGTGTGTGGTCCTATGACAATCCGGACTAGAGGTGGCTTTGAGTACTTCGTCAGTTTTATTGATGAGTACTCAAGGTATGGATACATTTACCTGATGTAGCGTAAGTCTGAATGCTTTGAGAAATTTTAAAAATTCAAGACGGAGGTAGAGAAGCGTATGGGTATAAGTATTAAATCACTACGATCCGATCGTGGTGGAGAATACCTCTTTAGAGAGTTTAAGGACTACCTATCATTAGCGGGAATTAAATTCCAGTTGACTGCACCTGGCACTCCTCAGTAGAATGGTATAGCAGAAAGAAGGAATAAGACTCTTGTAGAAATGGTAAGGTCAATGATGAGTTATTCAGGTTTACTAGATTTGTTTTTGGGACACACTTTAGAGACAACGACTTACATTCTGAACATGATATTTTCTAAGTTAGTACCTTCTACTCCCATAGAATTGTGGACCAGGCGTAAGCCTTGTCTGAAGCACATTCGATTTTGGGGGTGTCCAGCACATGTGCTGAAGGGAGCGCGGGTAAGTTAGAACCGAGGACATAAGTTTGTTTCTTTTTGAGGTATCCCAGGAAAACGAAAGGTGGTTTATTTTATAATCCTAAACATCAGAAGGCTATTGTAAGCACCAATGCCCGATTCTTGAAAGAGAATTATATTATGGATCACAAGCCCAATAGGAAAATTGTTCTGAAAGAACTGAGAGGAAATGCCAGAAGAACGGAAGAGGAACCACAAGTCACTGATATTCCATTGCCTTGTCGTAGTGGGAGGATTATCGGGACAGGTACTGTAGTGACCGATGCGTTTTATTTAATTGATTAATTATTAAAATTATCGGGGATAATTTGTAATTTATTTCTGTGGGGTTCGAAAATTTACTAATATAAATTTGGAATAAATTAAAATTAAATGGAGGATAAATTGTGAAATTAATTGTATAAAGGATTATAAAAGAATAATTTAAATTAAGTATACGGGGGTTCCAGTTCCTCTCAGCCGAAGCTAAGATAAACTCTGGAAGTTTCAATTGAGGGAGAGAGATCGAGAGAGGGAGACTTCGGGAGAAAGAGAAATCGAGAGAGAGGGAGAGATGTTAAAAGTCGGAGGAGCCCCAGATTCCAAAATCCACCCTCGCCGACTCTCTCCTCTTCTTCTTCTTCTTCTTCTTCTTCGTTGTCTTCTTCTGATCCGTGAGTAGCCGATATACCCTTGTTCAACAACAAACAACCCCTGTTTAGTTCGATCTTGAATCTCTGTAGCAGCAAACCATCCTTCGGCAAACAGCCTTGTTCGCTGCAGTAGCTGCGGCAAAACAGAACTCCCTATCGTCGGCACCTGTTTTCTTCTTCTCCATTTCCTCTATTTTCTTTTCCTCTTTGCTCCAGGGGTGAGGTTCAAGCATTTGAAATTTGGGAGAATAATTTTGGAAATTTCTGATACAATGAAACATAAGCTAGTGAAACCAAACCAAGGGATCCCAGAGACTGCACATCGCCGCTGCCGCCTAGTTTGTCTTTCCTCTCCCTTTTCTGATATTTTTTCTTCTCTTCTTGGATCTATGGCCACACTCATATATCAACTTCCACTTTGCTTCAAAAAAAATAACGAATTTACATGAGAATTTAGGGCATTAAACCAACCCTAAAACTCCTCACCGCAGCTCTTCTCCAT
>JAOTRH010315639.1:0-37675 GCA_034768845.1 Heliamphora exappendiculata
TCTCTCTATATATATATATATATATATATATATGCATGCATATATAAGTTTAGGTATAGGATATACTAATGCTACATACATATAAAAATACACAATTCGTACATTTCCTGAATTCACTGTTTGTTCACTGGATGATGGCCATACTGAGAGAAACCAATAAAGAATTCATTTTGTAGATTAAGCGCACACAAAGAAGAAACCCTTCACCGAACACCTTTGATTTATGTTACTTTTAGTGGTTGCTGTGGCGGTCGCGCAATAGGAAACCGTTTGACGGGGTTGAATTTTTCGTTATGCAGATTAAAAGACGCCCTCTTGAGTTTTGTATAGTTAGATTTTCAAAAGGGTTAATCTTTTTTGTTTTTTGTTTTCTGTTTTTTTGAAATGGAGGATTTTATAGATTCTCTGTTGATAGGGTGACCTTTTAGTTGAGTTTTGGTAGTCATCCTTTCTTTTTTTATTTTTTCTTTTAAGTTGTAGAAAATTTTCTTGTATAGGGGTGGCATCCCTTTTTTGTCTTTTTTAATGGTATCTTATCAAGAGATATTGGGTATACAAGCACACAATCACTCATTGTACGCATGCTTTTTAAAAAATGTGCATTATTAAGCTGCAAATGAGGTAGTTAAATTGTTACGATTCAGTTTTTTCATATTACAATTGTCAAAGATTATACTTCTGAAAATTTTAATTATTTCTTTTCTATCTATTCCTGTGTATAAAATCTTAGAGGGCAATGATGATGCGAACACCATTGAAATTGTCGATATTGGGCCTAGTGTTAAGGCAACTGCGGTCTCTCAGATGGAGGCAGCAGTTGATGCACTCTCGCGAGAACTAAGCAAACTTCGAACGGGGAGAGCATCCGCCGGTATGCATCAATTGTGACTTCTGGTCAGACGGAGTCAAATTTGATGGTGAATTTTGTTGACGTTGTTTTTTTGGACATTTATTTACAGGAATGCTCGACCATATTATCGTAGAAACTGGGGGTGTCAAGATGCCTCTGAACAGACTGGCTGTTGTCTCTGTCATAGATTCAAAAACGTTGTCCGTAACTCCTTATGATCCAAATGTAATTATTCATGCCTTATATGTTTCTATATATTCAATTTGTTTGTGCCAGTACTAGCACTGTGTCACTTATTCTCGTTGCATTAGACCTACTAGCCTATTCTATTACTGATTGTCAGGGTTAGTTTTTCCCAATTTTGCATGTCTAGTTTCTTTTGGATGTGTATGGTAACTGAGCCAAGTGAATATATGATCTTTGAGTGAATTCCCATTTGTCGCCCCTTGTGCATCATGCAAGGAATATTACCTCTTGGCTCAGAGCAATATACTGTTATACTCCTGACAGAGTGACTGTTCTTCTGCAGGCTCTAAAAGAATTGGAGAGCGCTATTGTTTCATCCCCGTTAGGTTTAAATCCTAGAGAAGATGGTCATCGATTGATTGCACCTATTCCTCCGTAAGCACTGATTCTATTTGAACTCTATTTATAAAGGATGGTGTTGACAACTGTCATGATTTATTTGTGATGTTCTAATGTATTTGATTTTTCTTTGTTTAATGAGTTCCCCTTATTGGTGAATCACAAATTTAACTTCTTTTTTTTTCTTTTTTCTTTTTTCCTTTGTTGCAAGATATGTGTAATAATCCCACCTCACCACATTGCATTATCACACCAGGTAAACATTACCATGGTTCTCTCCATGGCATCTTCATAAGGTGACACATGCACTACTCATATGTGGATGTGTGTGCGCTACCATCTTCCTGATGGCTTGATTCATGCTGGTCCCGGCCTCCCGGGTGAGGTTAATGTACACAATGCAATAATATTAAATTTTGGAATGTTAGGAGTCTCTAGTTTGGTGGATCTGACATCACTTTTATGTATTGGGTTACCTTCTCTCTATGGCATTCTCATGCTTTCACCATAGTCTACTCAAATCTGCTGGGAGTAGGTCCTAAAGTTCCCATCAGGAATGGTATCGATGTGATCATTCACCGAAATGTTAGCTTAACATGTGTGAGATCTCAAGGGTTACATGGGCTTGCAAAATGCTCAGTCACCTCTAAAGGGCTTGTGCTTATTCTATTGATGGGTTATTTCTCCAAATAGCATGTACGTGGAGCTACATCAACTTACGCATGTCTCATTGACTAATAATCAAATGAATCAAATATGCCACCCCACCTATCACTAGATATCTGAGAGAAAGGAGTCTAAGATGTTCTTATGTTATGCGTGGTTCACATCCATGCTTGAGAAGTATGTCACATTATTTTTTGATAAGCCAAATAACTTTATAATAAGGCATTAAGGGAATGTTGCATGGAGAAGAAAGGGGGTAGACGCCTCCTAAAGAAGGGGGCGAAATTGAAAAAAAAAAAAAGGATTTCCAAGGAAAATGGTCAACAAATACCATCTACTTCAATAAAAAGGACCATCACAAAGCTAGTATGTCACATATTCCCTTATAGCTCTTTCTTCATTACAAGTTGAGGCATTTTAGTAATAGGGTATTAGGCTGTGCAAAATCCATTCCTGCATCAGTTAGGAAGGAAGCACTCTTTGAATATATAAGAGAGTTAGCATTCCTTGGACACTAACCCAAAGCGGATAATGTCGTTATGGTTTGGCACGATAAGACCATTCGTCCTCGCGTGGTGTAAGACTTAACTCTTTGCAACACTTTGCTCCCGCGTGTAGCACTCAAGATGTAACTTGTGTTCATAATTATCAAATCGAGATATGAATCGTGCATCGTTTTTTTATTTTTTCGAATCGTGTATCGTATTGTAAAATATTTAACATATATTAAAAAATATTTATATTTGATATAATACAAACATATTACAAGAATAAAGTATTAAATAATGTTAATTAATAACATTGTGAAAATATAGTTTTCAATAATATACATATGCGTTAATCAATACTTAATATATCTTAAACATAGCAAAAAATATCACAAATAAATGTACTATTATAATCTATATCGGATTTATCGAATGTAATTTGTTCTTTGTATAATCCTACTATATCATTTAAGTTGTAAAATTTTAATATATAATTTTTAAGTTCTCAACTACTTTGTTAATAAGATAAAATTATATTAATATTAGTGGCCGTAAATCAATCTGGTAAAATACTTAATACTAGACGAATAGATATTTATGAAGACAGACAAATATTAAAGAAAAAATGCTCTAAATATCTTAACAATGTAATTTTTTTAATAATATTTATTTTTATAAATTAAATTATCTAAAAAACTAGGTATTAATGTATCATATGTATCAAATCATGTATTGCATATCACATTATGGATTGTATGTGTATCATAAGATACGAGTTAATATAAGACACGATATTCGATATGTATCGATTTACCTCTTTAAAATATCGAATTGTAAGATATGGATCGTAAATCATAATATTGTATGTCCTCATACAGAGCCATAGCAATATTGTTTGCATAAGGGCAGGTCCTCACTGGGCTTTAAAACGCATCATAAAAAGGCTTGTTAACTTATATGGTTAAGAAACTTTTCATTAACTTGTCGATGTAGGACAGGAGGTCACAAACTGATCATTGGGCAAGGGAGGCTACTTGTCCCCTGGCTCAAGCTGCCAAATCTTCAAACCTAGCACTTCCATATATGGAGGGATTGTCTTCAACTTGAAAAGCGATCTTCCTCCTTTAGCTTAGCTATTCTACTTCTCCGTCCCCAAAACCTCTATTGCTGTCTTTTTATCACTTTCTTAATGTAAATCCTCCTTAGATGTAACCAAGATCACATCCGATGCTAATGGCTCAATTCAGTTGTTAGAAATATCAAACAAGAAATAATTCTTGGAAAAAGGTGAATTAAAGGAAAAGAAAGGAATGGAAAATATCCAAGTATTAATTTTTTTATCAGTTTTTTAGTTTGCAATTTGTAGGAACTTTAGTTTTTAACTTTCCTGTGATTTATAATTCTCTACTTTCTACCAGAATTGTTTTGAGAGAAAATGTTTCTTTTGAGAAAAATGGGACGCGTGTTCCCAGTCTTGCTGGGGGAGAGGTTGGGGAGTTTCCTTTCCTTTCAATTAAATGCAGTCCATGCGTGGTACCAGATTTGCCAATCCCAGCTCACATATCACAAAATACAAATTCAAACTTAATACATACATGAATTATGGTTCAGTTCTTTTGTTGCTCAACTAACACGTTCTTTTCTTCTTGCTATGAGCAGATTGACTAAGGAGCACATGCAGGTGAGGTTATTATTGATTTTCCTTTTCATCCCTTTTCCTCTTCAATCTTCTGGCCGTGCTATTAACACTGTGCTGCTTCTTTTTGCTAGGCTTTGTGTAAGGTGGTAACCAAGTCTTCTGAAGATGTCAAGCAGAGTGTAAGAAGAGCTCGCCAGAAGGTATAAGCTGTGGAATTTTTTCCTTCTTTTTCTCAGTGAGAAATTTTTTCCCTTTGCAATGTATAAAATTAAGAATGTTATTTTGCATTGAGTAGAAATCTAATTAGGAGGAAAACATCATAAAAAATGAAATCACTTGAGGCATTTTTGCTGTTCGATGTCGCAGATTATGGATATGGTCTGGGAGCCATCATATACTGCATGTCCAGTAGTCAATGAGCAGCCACTTAATGGTCCTTGAAGATTCTAACTCAGTTGCGTTGGTTACAGTAGCACACATTTTTCCACTGGGCCATTTGTTGTGTTTTTAACCATCCAAAAGATTGTAGAAATCAGATGTTTATGATTATTAGAATCTCTCAACCTTGGCCTTCAGTTGTTAGTTCCAACATTGTTGTTAATAGGGTGGCTAAGCGGAGAAATCACGATTTCTTGTGCATCTACTGTTCAGACTGAGTGCATCTTTAGTGAGTTATCAATATTTTTAGTTATAGTAAATTACGCTAAAAAAATGGTGCATATGGCTGGCCTTACTTTTGAACAGATTTGTTTATAATTCTTCTTTTTTTTATTTCAGAAAAAAATGGCCAACTTTGTTGTTTATTGGCAAACTGAACTGCTATAAACATTTTACCAAATGCTCATTCATGCTCACGTATACACACAGCAGAAGCTGCAACGATAATTACAACTTATGTCTGATTTGCTTTATGAAATACTACGGTGTTTGTTAATAGTTTAAGCAAACTTGTTTTCTGTCTGCAGGCATTGGATGCGATCAAGAAAGCAGGTTCAAGTTTCCCAAAAGATGATGCCAAGAGACTGGAGAAAGAAGTGAGTTGATATGGTGAATAGCCATTGAACAAGCATCTAGGGTATTTGTCAGGATTTTTGCTCATGTCTGATGATTGTCCATTTCCCTAGGTTGATGAATTGACTAAGAAGTTTATCAAGTCAGCAGAGGACACGTGCAAGGCGAAGGAAAAGGAGATCACCTCAGGCTGAGTGGTGGCATGGCATGCTGGTATTCCAGGGTAGGAATCCTCCGTCCCGAAAATTATATTCCCCCTCAGTCTCAATGCATTGAAAATTGTTGGATCATTTAAGAATTTTGACATATGAAAATCTCAATACGCATTGAACGGTATTTAATGCACTGGGACATAAAGACTTATAATTTTTAGGACAGGTGATCAAATGCTGCTATTCCAAACATCTCATAAGAACAATTTTCTTTTTCATTTTTCAAGGTTTTTGCCTCTCGAGTTCCTTAGTTGAAAAGTTTTAAATTTCATTTTTGTTTGTAAAACTTGGAAGCATGTAGCCAGACAATACTTCTAATACGAAAGTATGTGGGATTTGTATGCCATCACATTCTTTGTAGAACCAATATCATAGTTGACATGCTCCGGTTCAAAGGTAGATTATTTGGTAAATTAGTTTTTTTTTTTAAATTCCTTTTAGAAGACACTAGTATGTATGGATGTATGTATAGAGGCAAATTTGTTGATGGGTTTTTGTTATAGATGTTTTTCTTCTAATCATAAAATTAATAGGCACCTATTTTCACACTTTGAGGTTGACAAGATTTGACTCCATTGCTTCCATTTGTGAGTCTAATGCCTATACTGTTGGACCAAAGTTCTCTTTGTATCAACTTGATGTAGTTGTTGAAAGATAGTGACTTTAGAACTTACAAAATAAGTTGAATTGGACTAGTCTAGTTTTGTTCCATCTACCTAGCAAGGTAAATGACTGATATTATTTATTTTATTAATTTAGATTGTGAAACTTAGTTTATTATATTTAGGAGTAATGCTATGGTGATTAAATTATTGTGTCAAATTAGTTTTACCAAATAATGTGGCACATTTATAAGTATTAATGCAAGGGGCTCCACACAAATTCTATTTAAATTTAGTTTTTGTTAATATTATACCACATTATTTGGTAAATTAATTTTGTACAATAATTTGATCGATTTAACATTATTGTATATTTAATAGTGGAGTTTATAGCTTTAAATAAAAAAATAGTATTAGGCAACTTGTGAGAGTGCATTTTTTTTATATGGTTTTCTTTTGACTTTAGTGAAAAAAAATATATGTTAGTTTAGATAATATTTTTTAGATTTTTCTTGTTACGAAAAAATGAAAAGGTAAAAAAAATTGACTAAGAAATTTAAAATATCATATAAGATGAAAAAAATCTCTTTTAAGGCTTTTTTTAAGGGGTTTTTTTTGTCTTTATTAACTTTTTTTAATTCTAGCTAAATTAGTTATATTTTTAGATTTATTTTATCGTGATGAATTAAAAAATAAAAAATTTAGACTTAAAAATAAAAAAATCCAAAAAAACCAACAAAGATTACAACAAAAAGCTATAGAAAAAATTATCCCAAACAGTGCCTTAGTTACGTGGTTATAAATTTATTTTCGAATTGGACGTGCCAACTTCAACTTCAGGTTGAAGTTTCATTAGGGCGGCGCACCATTCAGTAACAAAATGGTTGACAACGTTCTTTTAAAAATACTTTCTTATGTTCAAAAAATATATTTAAAATTTATTTGCCTTGGCTAAGAGATAAAATAATTAAATAATAACTTGAAACAGCTGTTTTGTTATGGTCTCTCCAAAGGGTGCCACCAACCCGGGCAAATTAATAAGTAATTTCTGAATACTAAGTGGGCAACATTACTTGTTATTTTTAATTAATAAATATCGCAATTTATACTATATAAATTATTTTTTATTATTTTATTTTTTTAGTGTAATTATTTTTTATTTTTAATTACTTAACAAAAATAAATTACATATCTTTATTATAAATTTATTACTATAATATTAAATAGAAACAACTTATAAAATTACTTGCATAATACTTCAGCACGAATAATTACTCCACCAACCCATCCCTGGTCACTCAATTTCCAACCTGTCCTCACGCTCTCCAGAGGTGGCGAAGTTCACCTCCATTTAGGGTTTGTTTGCTGTGTAAAATTTTTTGACTTTTAAAACATTTAAAAAGCAAGTATTTTACAAAAAAAAATATATGAAGTTATATTTTAAGCTATAACATTTGGTTTATCTAAAAAAACTAATTAATAACCTTTTTATTGAATAAAATAATTATAACGCACTTAATTAAAAATTTAACTTTACTCTCAACAATTAAAAAGCAGTGTCAATAATTCAATCACTACAACTTAAAACTAAAAAATAAGGACATGTTACATATTTTAACAAAAAATAAAATAAAAAAACTACTCTAAAAGAATTATCCCAAACATTTTTAACTTTTCTTCCTTTTCTTTTATTTAAACAAATTAGATTTTTTAAAAATTAAATTTTTTAGACATCACAAACAAGGGCTTAGCTTTTTCATCAAAAATAGGATAAAAAAATTAAATTGTTTGTGATAATTTTTTATAATTCTTTTGCTATTTTGCAATTTATTAAAATATCTAATATGCCTTTTTTTTTTAAAGTTGTAATATTAGTGATACTTTCGTGAGCAAAGTTTTTTGTTGACAGTATTATTGTGATTTTATTCAAAATAACAGTTATAGTATTTGGGATGTAAATATGTTTTTTTTAAATGAAAAAAATTAGATAATTTTTTTTAAAATGTCAAACAGTATGATTTAAAAATTAACTTTTTTTTTTGTGCGTAAACAAATCACCTTTAAGCCCTCTCAAACAGGCTTAGGCTGTTTGACAAAGCCTAATTAGCAACTAGCTTAAAATTTATTTTAATTTTTTTCATTTTAGTTTAAAAATTAAATTAAATTAAAAATAAGTTACTTGATAAATTAGAAGCAAATATTTTTAAAAGTTAATTGATTGGGTAAAATTTTAGACTTTTGTTGTTTGTTTAAATTGAAAGTATTATTCTTTTATGTAGTTAATTACAACAATTATATATGGTAATAAGTTATTAAGTAGTAATATTATTACCTTTTAATATGTGATAAGAGTTTAAATAAAATATTTTTAAAATTAATATTTTAATTAATTTAATTTTTTAACTTATTTTATTTTTATCTAACGCATTATATTAACTTTTTTTACATTTTAAAAATAATTAAAAACTTAGGTTACCAATCAGTCTTCATAAGGTACTCCGTACACAGTAAATCAATTGAATAACTAAAAAATAATAATAAATTGTAAAATTCAGATAAGTGTGTCTAGATATATATATACACATAACATTTTTTTTCTCCAAAAAAAGACATGTCAGTCCAAAACTTTAAAAAAATGGCCTTTTGTTTTTTTGGTTTACACAATATGAATCATTATCTGTTTTTTAATCATCAAATAAAAATAAATTATTATATTTTATTATAAAATTTATTATCACTATATTAGTTGGCGGCCCATAAAATTTAAGATACAAAATGAGTTTTGATATGTAGCCCATAAAAGTCTTAAGATAAATTAATAGTTAATTATAAAAACTCAAGTGAACAAAATATGTTTTCAATCATGCTTTAACAAAATTTAATTTACGAGAAAATTAAATACAATATAGTATTATTTATACATCAAGTTTTTAACTTATATATTATAAATTTTTTAACAACAAAATATTTTTCTTATTTAGTATTTTGTGTTTAACTATAATTGGTAAAAGTATAATTAATATTTTAAAATTAAAAAGTTATGGCTTAAGTATATTTTTATAGTAGTTTTTACTTTTTTATATTCTATTTATATTATTTAGCATCTTAAAATTTTGAATTAATTTTAAATTATATAAAAATTTTGGTGGCTTAGAATAACATTAAAAAGTATTATAACTTTAAAAAAAATTAAACTAAAAGCAAGTAGGAAAACCTGAACTTTAAGACTAAAAACTTACAAATAAAAATAATTACCATTTGTTGTCTACCTAAAAGCATCAACATGAAAAATATTTTAAATATATTTATATTAAATTTAAATTCAAATGAGCTCCCAAATTTTAGAAAAAAATCAATAGCTCTATGCGGCTTTACGAATAATTTGATTCTCACTTGTCCTTAAGATTATATGTGAAACCACGTGAACTTATTATATATAATATTCTGATAGCAGTGAATAATTACTCCTCTAACAGTTATCAAAAAAATGCCATCATAGCAAGAATTTCACTAAAATGATGATATTTGACATTGTTAAAACTAATAGCTCACATATTGTAGTTTGCAGTATAAGTTATGAGTATTTAATAAATATTATAATTTATATATAAAGTAAAAAATAATAATTATAATTTGTAATAAAAATTATAAATATTTAAAATAAATTTTAATTTATAGTTAAAATTAATTATAAAAAATTAAAAACACCCAATAACGGGTTAAACTTAAAGAATTTAGAAATATAGTATCAAAGTGTAAGTTTACCTTCGTAATTTAATTTATCAATTTAAGCGGTAAAAATTCTTCGTAAACTGTTTTTTTTATAGTTATAACTGCCTGTTGAGCTAATTTGTATAATTTTTGTTTAGTTTTGATTTTTTTTTCTTCTTTTGATAAAAAAAATATAGTTTTTTTTAGTCATCCCCAAAAAAGAAATTAAAAAAGCAAATTTTCTTTTTAATAACATATATAACTAACCCAAAAAAACTTGTTTGTTTTGATTTTTTTTACATTTTCATAAAAAACTTAATTTTTTGATCATTTTAATAAAAAAATTTTAAAATAACTAACGATAATTTTTTTTACGAAAAAAAAACAAATATACTATTAAGCCATAGTACCTAAACTTTATTTTCTAACAATTGGCCCTGTTTGGGTTAAGTTGCAGGATTTTTGTTTATTTTTTATTTGTTGAATAATTTTTTTATTTTTTGAATAATTTTGATGGATGAATCGAAATAATAATAAAATTTTAATATAAATATTAAAATAAAATTCATTAAATACAAAAATAAACAATATTAAATTTTGTTTATTGGGTTATTTTTTGTTTTTGTTTATTTTTTTTATTTTGATGAATAATTTTAATTTTTTTGTCTTGTCTCAATTAAAAAATCAAAAAAATAATAATTTAACAAAATTAATTTAAAAAATTCATTACGAACAAAAATAAACTAAACTGAATAAGGAAATAAACAATTATTTCAAACAGAGCCATTACAGACATTTTTGTTAGGGCTGCACAAAAAATTGAAAAAATTGATAATTTGGTCCGGTCCGGTCCAATTCATACGGTTCAGCCCGATTTTTATTGGTCACGGTTCGGTTCCGAATTAAAATTTCTAAAAATCGTTCTGAACGGTTCGATTATCAATTCTTGTTTGATTTCACGGTTTCGAATCAAACCGGACCGGTCTTGCTTAATATTAAAATTTTTTAATATATATATATATATATATTGATGATCTTAACCGTTTATTTTATTGTTCTTAATTTATATATTTTTACCTTAAAAAATTAAATTGATCGGATATTATTAATTATTTTAACAAATCACATTTATGTTAATAAAAATAAACTGTAATGCTTATTTTATTATTTATTTTATTATCACAAATGTGATTTGTTTTAGTAGTTAACGATATTCGATTAATTTAATTTTTTATAATAATAATATATAAATTAAAAATAATAAAATAAACGATTTAGATCATCAAAATGCATTTATTTTGATTGAAAATATATTTTGTTTAAAAATATATTTTATTAAATTTTAATTAGAACTATTGATCAAATTGTGTCTGATGTCACTTAATTATTTTAATTCGATTTCGTTACTGTTTAAATACAATTTTAAAAAATTTAAAATCGTTAAGAACGGTTGAATTCTTAACTTTTTTAAAAATTGATCAAATTCGGACTGTGCCCCTATATATTGTCGGTGCGCTTTCACTCTCAGTCACATCTTCACTACAGTTTCTCCGCAAGATCTCTCTATCTCTCTCTCTCTCTCTCTCTCTCTCTCTCTCTCTACAGCATTCATGTCCACAGTAAGTGTTTCTTCCATTTTCTGTTATTCTGGTGGCCGGCATTGTAATCAATCCGTTTGATTGAGTTCTTTTGATCTCTCTACGCTCGTAATTCCCGGATCTGATGTTTCCAACCATCAGCTTCTGTGAATGTTTGCATTTTTTGCCGTGTTGAGATCCCATATGCTCTTCGCGTGTCGGCGATTCTTTATCTAATTGAGCTTCAAGAATAGAAATTTCTGTTCTTTTGAGCTGAATTCGACTGACATTTCCCTCTCTAAACAAGAGATTAAGCTCCTCTCCATTTTCGTGACGAGTGTGGTTCACTTTAATGGTGGAAATCGTTCATTTATAGTTTCCAAAGTCTAGATCATTCATAAAAATAACACCGTTCAATCTTTTTTTAAATATAATTTAGTGAGATACTTAACAATAAATGATAAATTTGATTGAGTTTTTGCACGTATGATAAACATGAGCTACAAAATGAACCGATCTGATTATCAAAATGTGACCGAGGTGGAACCTTGCTGAAAATGGACGAAAATGGAGAGTTGTAAAATAGAGAGCAGCTTAACCCATATGCAAGTCGGTTATGTATGTGTGTGAATGTGATATCTTTTTATGTAGGCAAAATTTAGTGGACACGACGACTGGCAAGAAATTTCTGCCTTGGCTTGTGGATTCATTTGTTATTGAGTTTCCCCGTTTCATATTTTTTTAAATTTTTTTTTCCTTCTTGGAAATAAATTTTGCTTGTATGCTGTTTTTAATAAACTGGTATGTTGCAGTGTTCTATGTTTCTGAAACATTTATGTTTGTTGCGGATGCCTATCTTTTGTTCTTATCATCTTGTGCTTTTCCCGGGAGAAATTGCTTGCGCCTCAAAAGAAAGCTTTAGGAAGATAACAATTCGTTCTTCTACAACAGCTGGTTCAGTTATTTTCCAGTCTAATAGATTTTGACATGTTTTGTTTTTGGGCATTTAGGTGTTTTGTGATTGAATTTGCTTAGATGCTTTGACATTGCAGCCCCATTTCAGTGGTACTAGTGTTCCTATAGTTGTGGTTATGGGAATGAGGACAAAAAACAGGAAAAACTCCTCTGTTCAGCTTGATTATCTGTTCCATGTTGAGGAGGTTAAACCTTGGCCTCCATCTCATTCATTGAGGACCCTTCGTTCGGTTGTTATTCAATGGGAACACAATGGTCGGAATTCTGGGTTTACTAACCCAGTTGTCCCTTCACTTGGGTCTGGTATCGGTGATGGCAAAATTGAATTTAATGAGTCTTTTAGGCTTCCGGTGACACTGTTTAGGCAAATGTCTACTAAAGGTGGGGAGAGTGATACTTTCCAAAAGAATTGCTTAGAGTTCAATTTGTATGAACCTCGGAGGGATAAGATGGTGAAAGGTCAGTTGTTGGGAACTGCCATAATAGACTTGGCTGACTATGGTATTGTTAAAGAGACTACAAGCGTGCGTGTTCCAGTGAATTCCAAGCGGAGCTTTAGCACAACGGCCCAGCCTGTTCTTTTTATCAACATCCAAGCCATTGAGAAAGGTCGCACTAGCTCCTCATCAAGAGACAACCTGTCAAAAGAAGCATCCATGGAGGGACAGAGTGGTGAATCTGTTTCTGCCTTGATGAATGAAGAAAATGCTGAGGAAGCGGAGATTGCATCAACTACAGATGATGATGTTTCCTCCCACTCATCTCTGGCTGTTTCTTCTTCAGCTTTGGACACTAATGGGGGTATGTTCCCCAATAGTGAACAGGTACATCCACTTCGATTGTCATATTGGCAGCAAAATTTCATTTCACAACAACTTTCATTTCAATTCTCCCTTATGAATTGATGCGGCGTGTTCCCGTTTCTGCATCTTGTTCTGATGCATAACCTAGTAAGTAGTAGCATAACATATACACCTGCATTTAGGTTAATATCAACCTGTTTGGTTATCATAGCATATTTTGACAGTTGTAGTTACACAGTTTGAGATGATTTGATGATCAGTTGGTGTTGCAGACAATGAATGGATCGCAGACAATGAAGGGTAGCCCAGAAGAGGCTGACAACCAACACCACTTGACTTCAAATAAGGGTCTCACAAAATTAGATGCGAGGCCTATGAATGGAGCATGCGAAATTCTGGAGGTTCGTTCATCTTGTTCATCATCAACAGACTTATTATCTTCTGTTAATGGGAGCGTAGAAAATGGTCATGCTACTTTATGCAACCTTCCTGAAACGAGTTTAACATTGATGCCAAACAAAATTGCTACCCATAGTGTGCAGTCTTCAACCTCATCTTTAACTTATGAAGGTACTGAGGAAGAGGTAAACATCAATATGAGAAGTGAAGACTGTGACTGTTTGATGCACGAGGTTGACGAAATGAGTGCTCATGATGGAAATAAAATTAATAGTAATGCTCGGCAAGGATCTCAGGGAAGCAAACCCAATGGTCCCTCAAGCAGAGTTGCCTCCCCCCCTCACCAAGAGGAAGAGAAACTGAGATTTGAATCTCAAGTCAATCCAGAGGACAGTGTCAAAGTTAGGAGTCCTAGTCCAGAAGTCATGCACAGAGCTGCAAGTGATGATTCTGTTCACAATAGGCCTGTAAAGGACATAGACAGAAAGGAATATCACGAAAATGAACAAGGAGCACAAATCATGTATGAGGGGCACCATTGTGTAGAAGATGAACCATGGAATCGATTTTCACAAGATGATACCAGAAAGCAAGTCTCGCCAGGAAGTGATGCACTTTATTTCAGTGGCGACAATGTTGGAGTCAAGGGCAATATCCTAAGTGGTGATAGATCGAAGCTCGTGAAGTCTGTCCGATCAACTGTGGACTCAGGTAGGAGCAATGGATCGGTAAGGAGTGGCAAGTTGGGAGATACTCAGAATGTTGCTCAAGGCTTTGTTTGCATTGAAAGAAAAGACACCAGAGTTTATCCAAAGGAGACAAGAAACATCAATTCTGATGGTAGAATCCAGCAACTGGAACATAGAATAAGGCTGCTTGAAGGGGAGTTGAGAGAAGCTGCTGCTATTGAGGTTGGTCTTTACTCAGTTGTTGCAGAGCATGGAAGTTCCATAAATAAAGTCCATGCTCCGGCTCGGCGTCTTTCTAGACTCTATCTTTATGCTTGCAAAGAGAGTTCCCAATCCAGGAGAGCAACTGCAGCTAGAAGTGCTGTCTCAGGATTAGTTCTGGTTGCAAAAGCATGCGGAAATGATGTTCCAAGGTACTTTCAAAACCACAAAACTTGTTACAATTATATGAAAACATCCATCATGTCTATACATCATCCTATTATATAGAATTCTGAGCTGGATTTGGTTAGAGATGTTTGATCTGGAACGAAGATATTGACATCTTCTTGATTGTTTGGTGCAGGAATCAGTGTCTTTCTCCTGTTTTTCTTTTCCTTCTTTTCCTTTTTTATTGTTTACTCTTTTTTTTTTTTTTTGCAATTATGGCAATTTGATGTGCCTCAGCCCTCAAGTTGTCCTATCAATAGAATGGCAGTTAGTATTTTCTGGCCATTTATTAGATCATTAGATGCAAGATAATAATGAATAGAATTCAAGACAATGGAAAATCTGGACGCTAGGTCTAGAGACCCAACCTAGCTTGGGTGTGAATATTGGTGAGTAGAGAGTCTATTCATGTTACAGTGCTGATGCTGTTTAAGCACAATGTTGAATTGAACTTATTGTTTAAGAAATATTTTTTACTTTTTTCTCAAGAGCTCATTTACTTTTCTACACTCCCAAGCACAGGTTGACCTTTTGGTTGTCAAATTCTGTTGTACTGAGAGCCATCATAAGCCAGGCCATTGCCGAACAGCAATTATCAACTTCTGCTAGACCTTGTATTGAAAAGAATGGTGGTGGGAAAGGAAACGACAAGAAAGTATCTCCACTTAAATGGAAGGAGTTTTCTGTGACCAAGGGAACTAAAGGTTCTTTATGTGAAAATTTTGATGACTGGGAGGACCCTCGTACGTTTACATCCGCATTGGAAAAGTTTGAGGCATGGATCTTCTCACGAATCATTGAGTCTGTCTGGTGGCAGGTCGTACCAGAATTACATGTTTTCTTTGTTTTTGTAAATTTCTTTGCAAATTAATGTCCGAAATTAAAACTATACAGGCCCACCTGTCCCTACACCCTGTTTTGGCATAAGCTCAACATTGGGTAATGGGTCCTTTTCCCTTCTCTTTTCATTCTAGTCTCTCTCGGGCATGGAGGGTATCTTCTTTGGCGGGACAGAATCTAATGTTTAATAAAGATATGATTGCAAATACTAGGTTAACTCTAAATGAATCCCTCTAGTTAGCTGGCCTAACTTGGTTGTCTTTTTTTCTCCAGACTCTAACACCCCATATGCAGCCTGCTGCTGCTAAGGCAATAAGTGCAGGTATGGCTTCCGATGTGAGTAAAACCTATCGAAGGACATCTAGTTCAGTTGATGAAGAGCGGGCAAACTTCTCATTGGAGCTATGGAAGAAGGCTTTCAAGGATGCCTTTGAACGGCTTTGCCCTGTTCGAGCTGGGGGACATGAATGTGGCTGCTTACCTGTGTTGGCCAGATTGGTAAATACTATATGCTTTAGTTTCCTTTTAAGCGAACACAGCACATCTCAAAGTGCTGCCTTCTTCTTTGGTATATTAGCACATGAACCTCCAATGTGTGTGTGGCATATCATAGGCAACTAGTTTAAAGCTATACAAAAAAGGATGGCCAAGGACAAAAAGGAAACTAGAATAACCTCAGTAGAGATGCAATTCCGTATGGTGATAAAAGCTACCTCACTAGGTGATATGCTTTCTCATAAATGGTCAACCTAGAAAGCACAGGTGCACGCCAAAATAGGTGTCATAGTAGTGTTAACCATGTGTCGGACACACACAACTCGGACACGCCAGGACACAATGTCGGACACGACTCTAATTTTTATTATTTTTTATACAGGACACAACGTTGGACATACATGTTCAATAATGGACACGACTCAGGACACAACTAGAGCTCTAATGAAATTTGGAAAAGATTTTTTGGGAGTAATAATAATAATTTGAAACATGTTAGCTGAAATTGAAAAAACGAAATGGTGGTTATTATTAATGTTTCCTTTATTATAATGATGTATTGGTTAATTTAGATGAATAGTTATTTTGTGTGTGCGTGGATTTCTATTTATAACATGAGCTAAATATAGAAATAGAAAATATATCTTATTGTTGCATCCCTATCGTTTTCATGACCTTGTCCATACCCTTGCTTCATAGTGATCAGCAAAAGCTCTTTAATCAAGGTGTTTCATTTCATATACTTCGGTCAGATATAACGACCTTTTAGTTTATGCATGTAAATCTGTGTGGCATGATGGATATTTGGCGTAACTAGAGAGCATGATTGCTCCAGCAGCAAATGAAGGTATGCTTTTGAAAAGAAAAAGAAGGAAAATTGGAGTTTTAATCCCACCTAAGAAAGGACTAAAAGAAACAACAATGATGTTTTTTTGCAACCCACTTGTTAGTCAATTATCTTGATTTGGCCAATTGATCTAGTGTCTTCATTTTATTGGTTAAACTACATGCCTTGGCTAAACCTTTACATACACCTATTGTGTGGATGCTATGTTGGAAGTGTTATGGCAAAAATAAGAAACAACAACGGAAAAAAATAATGCAATCACACATAGAAGACATGATTTACACGGTTCATCTAAAATTAGGGCTTCATCCATGGAGTTGAGGCAATTTTCCTATGAGAAGAGGAAATACCACACTAGGGTTAAAAACCTTAACAGAAGTACGAATATAAAAACCCACAAATGGGTCAGAAGCCAAAAGGCCGAGGCATTCATGGACTAAACCTTACAAAAAATTCATTTAAAACCTTGATGCCTTTGTAACGGGTCGAATCATGGGTCGGAACACAACCCCCCCCAAAACCAAAAAAATAATAAATAAGTAACAAAACTCCACAAGCCTAACAGGATGTTGGAACCCATTTTTTTAGTTGGCAGCCACCTCACTCCCAGAGTCCCAATGCAACTTAAAGGGAAGTCAAAGAGTTGCTTGCACTTGACATAAAATGGAAGACTAATAATGCATCTACCTTCATTTATATTTGTCTAGTATGTTGTGTTTGATGAATTGTGTTTAATATTTCTCTTTTATGTTCTTAATGAAGTGGTAGGAGTTCTTTTGTGTTATTTATGAAGTTGGAAATTATGCTAGAGATTAATGATTTAGTACGGTGAAAGTATAAATATTGTATGAAAAGATGGATATAAATCATCTAACCACCGAATATTATCATATCTTTGAATGAATTATAGAAAGCTATGCTATTTTCTTTCTTGTTATCTTTGTTGTGAATTCTTGTTCAATGTCCTTCTTTCTTCATATTCATCCATGTCAATTTTCATCTATTCGTGGCTAAGAACACATGGAGTATAATGTGTTTTTGTGCCCAATGGTTCTTCCTACAATTCTTGAGCATAGCATGGTCTTTTGTCCCATTTTTCAAATATTTAGAGATGCCCTGTCTTTCCATGTGCAACAGTTTGGTGCATCCACCTTGTCCTTGATCACAAAATATTCTTTTCCTCTAACTTTTAGAAGTCTGTTTTCTCATGAAGTTATAGTGCCTCGTTCAAATTTTTTGTTGGTATCTATCGGAAAGAATGAACATTGCTGATACGTTGGTAGCTATGTTTGATCATGAATTGTTGCTGAATAAACTCTCAGTTAAAACTTTAGATTTTGACCTTGGACGCTTCTCTCCTATGTGTGACTAGATAATGGAGCAATGTGTGGCTAGATTGGATGTGGCAATGTTCAATGCCATTCTTCGTGACTCTGACGATGAAATTCCAACTGATCCTGTATCTGACCCCATTAGTGATGCCAAGGTTCTTCCAATTCCAGCAGGGAAATCAAGCTTCGGGGCTGGCGCTCAACTTAAAAATGCGGTGAGAATTACAAATCTATTCAGCTGATGTTGAACTTTTAAGTACATGAATTAGTAAATGTTTCTGATTCTGAAACCATGTGCATCACTGCTGTTTGTTCCATATGTTCTTGGAGACTGCCTTATACATGCCTTGTCCTTTTAGTTGGTCCCTGTCTTGCTGATAGCTTTTGAACAAAGAGTCTATTTTGTGTGCTCTGGATGACAGATTGGGAACTGGTCTAGATGGCTGACTGATCTATTTGGAATTGATGATGATGACTCACTTGAAGGCAAGAACAAATATGATAATGATGATGACGAGGAAAAAGAACGTGATATGTCCTTCAAGTCTTTCCATCTTCTAAAGGCATTGAGTGATCTCATGATGCTTCCAAAGGACATGCTCTTAAGCAGGTCAATCAGAAAAGAGGTTTAACTCTGAAACTTTTAACCCTTCCATTTCAGTCTTTCGTCTGCTGATCCATATATCATGTACTTTTCCCCAGTGCTAAATGTTTTTAACTTTTTTAGGTATGCCCTACATTTGGTGCACCAATGATCAAGAGGGTTCTTGACAATTTCCTCCCTGATGAATTTTGCCCAGACCCAATTCCTGAGGTGGTGCTTGAAGCTCTGGATTCTGAGGTTTGTCCCTTCCAAAAGAATCTGCATCCTTTGTTTTTCTTGCTTATATATCTATGCATAGATAAACCTCGTGGCTCTAGAGAATCCGTGAGCTTTTGAAATACAAAATAAACAAGAAATATATGTACACGATAATTTTCTTGTGGTGATAAAAAAAAAAAGGTAATCTAGTAAAATTCTACTTTGATTATTTTTTTTATTGGGTTCAATTTGATTCAGGATGCTGTTGAGGCTGGGCAAGGTTCTATCACAAATTCCCCATGCAATGCAGCTCCAATAGTCTATTTGCCACCTCCAGTTCCTTCAGTTTCTGGTATTATAGGAGAGATTGGTAGCCAATCTCAGCTGAGAAGAAATGGGTCCTCAGTGCTCAGAAAATCATACACTAGCGATGATGAGCTTGATGAATTGGATTCACCCTTAACTGCCATCATCGATAGCTTCCAGGCTTCACCTACTCTGACAAAACCCAGGTGGATATCGAAGGAAAATAGCAGTCGAAATGCTGTCAGGTATCACCTTCTTCGGGAGGTATGGATGAATACTGAGTAGCAATAGTAGACTTGATGCATTCGATTCACCCTGTTATATAAATGTCGGACCGTCTGTAGGATTGCCTGATTCTTTTGTTTTATTTGTCTTTTTTGTTTTGAGTTGTAAAGCTGTAATTAGTTACTTGTTCATGGTTGTCCTTTTATTGATGTTCCTGTATATGCAAAACCTGCATTTTGGAGGATGTTTTATTTTCTATTGATATGTGCAGAACTCAAATTCAGATGATCTCTGAATGGTATGTCTGTGAGCTGTGTTTTGTTGGAACATGACTGTTAACATCACCATTATTGTGAAACTTATTTTATAATCTATTTCTCCTCTTTTTTGAAAGAGAAATGTTGTGAACTAAGCTAACTAACTAAAGCACCAATGAATCAATGGCATTTACGACCTGGATGTTTTTTTAACTCAGTGGCTGGAATAAAAGGTGGTGCAGTGGCCAGGAGGGGAGAGCAGGAGGAGGTGCTGGTGGTGGCAGCCGTGGGGGTTGTAACCTTCTTGAAATTGTAGCATTTTATTCCAATTTCAGTGCTGCTTCGTCAATTCATATTTAGTTAATCTAGCAAAAGTTACGTTAAAGCTGCCCTACTATTTTGCCCAACCAAAAAAGAGTCCAATACCCGATTGGATGAATACTTCAAAGTAATACCCGAAATAGGGATAGCAATTGCATCCGCCCAAACGTCCGACCCCAGCATTTTGCTGTCTTATTTATGGATTTTTCTGTTTGTTTCTGATAATACATATTACATGAACGGTATTTGTTTATTTTGTCTCAATTCATCTTGTCTTGTTCCATATTACATAAAATAAATGCATTTATATATATAAATGCATAGCTAAATTTTATTTTTTAAAATATAATAAGACTAAAACATAAAGATATTATATTTATTTTTCATTCTTCATTTTTATTTCTTATTTTTTATAGAACTATTATTTTTTTACTAACCATATTATCTTTTTCTCTCAGTAATATCACCATCTTAAAATTTTCAAACAGTCTCTAATATGTTGCTCGCCCTCTTGACTTTCTCTTCTCGTTCAAGTTGTAATAGAAGTGGAGAATAGAGGTGAAAATAGGACCCCACATCTCATTTAATATTTATGAAATGTGAATTTATTTATTATTATTATTTTTTTACATTGGCAGTATGATTAGATGAATCAATAATTTGTTTTAATTTGGCTTATTTTCATATTTAGTGATTTTTAACTTTTTGTTTATTTTTCAAAATTTCTTCTCAATTATCGAATCTAATTTTTTTAAAAAAATTAAAAAATCTAAACAAAAAAATTTGAAAAATCACAAAAGAGTCTAATCAAAATAAGCTATCCCCCTGGTAACAACCCAAAAATTCTACCTTAGGAAACAATTGAGATCTAGAAACGATATATTCCCAGTCAAAGAGATTCAACTTTATGAAAGAGAAACAAGCCAAGAAAATACTCCCACTGAATGTTCAAAGCAAAATAAAGGAGAAGTACCAGAGGACAGAGAGATAAAAAAACAAGAGGCTTAATTCATAAAAAACTCTCAAAAATGCCAATAACCATATCTTGCATTCAGCTCCTTGCTGGAAGTAAAATTAAAAAACAGGCAACATCAAAATGCATTGCACTAAGCAAACAAAATTGAAAAACACTCAGAAGTCTTCAAAACTAAGATGGAGATAAGAAAATCCAGCCAACTATGCTACACTCATGGCAAGGGATAACTTGTTCTGAAAATTATGTCTCTCTGTCCTAATGTTTTGATAACCGTTGAATATGTCTGGAGATTCCTTTGCTTCGAGATTCTACCAAGATTCAACGGCATTCAATGCATTTGGAATAGAGGAAATTGTAATTTTTTGGACAAAGAATCCATGCTCCTACACTCAAGATGCTTATATTTACTACTTAGCCGGAACAAGAATGGAGGTAAAATGGAAGATCGGATTGGACAAATCACGCGGTCAACTTCTGTGAAGAACTGACAGCGCTCATATGCTGGAGATGTAATGCTGCCAAGAGGCCTTGCCAGGTTTTTTCTCCCGGAGCGCCAGCCACTTGAAAGTCAAGGAGCTTCGTCTGGTTTCTATAGTACTCTTCTAACGGCTTGCTCTGTAGAAAACATCGTTTATCAGTGAAAGTTTCGTCTTTTGCACAATTCTTGGACCAGAACTATGAAATCCAAATCTTAATTCACTTAGCATTTAGCAAAGACTATAAAGGAAACACCTTATTTAATGTCTCCAAGCCGGCAGTAAATTTTGTTCCTTAACACCCATATTATTAGGGTTCAAGATTTTTAAAATTTGGGAGGGTTGGGGAACATTTACATAAAAGTAGTCCCATAATCACTGGCTCCCCCTTCCTCTCCTTATAATTATTTTACTCTACTTTAAAATCTCACTATTCTTAACTCAAACTACCCTTAGCCAATACATTTCATCTTTTTAAAAATTCAGTGGTACACCCATTGTTTATACAGTAACATAAAAGAGCAAATCTCTCTTCAAAGTTGAAGCATAAAGTAATTGTCAAAGAACAATGTCTCAAAAAAGAACAAAAGAAAGCATAATAAGACTAACACAAACTAGAGCATAAGGTTCACACAAGGATCATCTATAAAACATTTCAGCTGAACCTTGATGGGACATGTATATGGCAATCCAATGGTTTACCATCATTTACATGCAATCCAACGGCTAGCATACACCTCCCCCTCCTCTCTATTTCAAACAAAGATTTTCTTTTTCACCGCGTTTCCCCAAATTAGCTTCCACTTCTCTCTCTATTTGAAACCAATATACTCTCTCCATACTTTTCCAACCACCCCCCCCCCCTCCCCCCTCCGGTCTGCCTCTTTCCCCAAAAGGCCAAAAAACAATCTCTCTTCCCTTCTCAAATCGAAGCCAAAACAGAGGGAGGGATTTCTCAAATCGGTGAATTCATTTTGGTTTTTTGGTTTGGGGTTCGTGAACATCAGTGGAGAATGGCACCAAAGAACATCGATGGAGAACAGAACCAGAGAACCTGGGCAGTGCGTTACTGCCTTTTGACTTGCCTCTCTCTCTCTCTCTCTCTCTCTCTCTTGCGCGCGTGCCCAACTGTAACTGATCTGATAAATTTTATTTTGGCTTTGGTGTTTGTTAATGTTTGCCTGAGCTTGTGAGTGAAAGTGTTTGCTAAGAGAGAAGTAGGTATTTTGAACTTCAGTGCTTCGTGGTTTTTCTTTTCAAGAACTGAGAACTAATCTGACAGAAAAATCTGAAAATGTTTTATAACTATTTTGATGCTCCTCCATAAGTATTTGCTACCAAATGTAGCAAATACTGGAATAGTGCGTGTCAATTATTTACACAAAATGACTAAAAGACGCTATGAAAGAAATTGTTCGGGATTTTACCATGCTTTGGTGATTGTTCATTATTTTTTCAACAAAATTATATGTGCAGTGAGAATATCTACCAATAAATCTGTTGGGCATCTCACTCATTAGTTTCTTTTTTTTAAAAAATAATTTGGAGTTGTGTGCTGTTAAATTGTGTCATGTATAACAAAACATTTAAGAATATCTAATTCCTTCTTAGTTTTTTCATAATTCATAAGATTGATAAAAAGTGCTAGATGCCAAAGCTGTTCGCTCACACCAGGTCTCTTACCATTCACATATGAATGATGTGTCAATAGTCTCTAATGCATGTGATTTAAGATAGTTGACTACTCAACAATTGTGGCAACTGGAGAATTGGTACGTTATAACCATCATTTTATTTTTTGGTATATTGTATACTTTAATTTACAATTTCATTGATAAACTGTATATACTTCACTTGAAATTTTATGTTTGCTTGCTAACTTCTGTTGGTATTTTCATAACATGTGCCATCACAGGGGTTGCGTATGATCAATTTTTATTGAAAATAGATTGTGTTGGAAATGCTTTTGGGCACGGCTCTACAAGTACATGACCTAAACACCATGATCTTCCTGCCTAAATTAGAACTCATCACAAATAAGATTAAATAAGAATGGCTCACTAAACTTGCACTCAAAACTAACTCTTTCCACTAATACATAGCATTTACTCCTAATACTACAAAGGCTTTATAATAGCTTCTGGAAATGGAATCGCATAAGAGACCATGGACAAAACAAGCAGCAATAGAACATAGATGGAATGGAACATAAAATTGCTACAGCTAATACTCAGGACCCAATTCCAGTAATAATGAGCCATTTTGAATTTGCACACTGACACCACGGCATCTAATCCAAAAGTAATACGAAGTTACCTGCTCTGCATAATTATGGCGTTGCTCTTTCCAGGCGGCTTCTATGTCGCCAGTGGAAGATTTTGGATTGTCCTGTGACCGGAGATTTTGATTTAAATCAAACTTCCCCACACCGATAAGCTCTTGCCCAGGAGGATATATGGCATTTCTCATATGCTGTTTCAATGAGCACTCCTCTGAGCATTTCAAATTCACAACTAAATCAATATCGGCAATTTCGTCAAGGATCTCCTGCAGTGCATTAAAAACCCAAAACCTAAAATTCATAATATTTCTTACGGAAACACACATCCCCCCCCCGGGCTTAGCTATGATACAAAATCACCATAAACTGAGCCTTGATAAACATAATTTCAGAGCGATTTAAAAGAAACTAGCGGCTGTGCAAATGTAAAGTAGTTATAATTTTAAAATTAAATAATTAAGAAAAAATTTGATAGATATTTTGTAAAAAGAGTGAGAGAGAAGTGGATTTTGAGAGAGAAGTGGGAGTGAGGGAGACGAGGGTAACTTAAAAATTACGAAAAATTCACGTGGATTCAAAATGGGAACACAACAAAATGGAACACCAAATGAGTGTTCTCCATTTATAAGATAGTATAGAGAGTATAGAAGTTCTTCCTTCAACCCATTTGCTTACATATTTAATTTTCTATTATCAATACAAGGAATTACGTAATTTCTGGGAGTATCTGCCAAATAAATCGCTGAATGTTTAAATAGAAACTCTGACTTACAGCTTGGAGTCTTGTACGAGGAATTCCATCCAAAATAAACCCAGTTTCACCTCTGGAGTAACGTTCTTCCAGCCTCTTGGACAACAGACTAAAAATTATGTCTTCTGGAACAAGCTTCCCTTGGTTCACAGCATTCGCAATCTAAATTTAACAACAGCAATATACTTTTAAGTTCTTCCCAGTATCACGAAAATTTCTATTGTTAATTCACAAAAAAAAATAAAAAACCAAAAACATGAGCTCGTGGAAACCTAAACTAAACACGCCCCCCCCCCCCCAAAGAAAAAAAACTTTTCAATTTCTTCCCCATTTTCTTTGTTTTTTTTTTTTTTCTTGGGCCTTGGCAAACCAAACAGGGGAGGGAGAAATTGAACCTGTTTGTAGAGGGAAGAGTGAGGATGAAGTTCTTGGCGAACGAGGGTGCCCATGGAAATGTGGGGTACTTGGAGAAGCTTCGAGAGCCTGTCGGCGTACACGTGCTTCATCGCGATTGGGTCCCCTATGATCACCCACTGCACTCCCCTTCCCGGCGTCGATCCCTCCGAGTCCTCCATTGCCTTGCGGGAACTAGGATGCGTTTGGCTCTCGTATTCTTCGTAGTCGTACTGGAGATGAGCCGCAGCCGCCGATCCGTACGATCGGCCGGATATTAACCCCAGACGACGTAGCGCCTCCGGTTGCGCCGTCACTCTAAAGCGGCGAAGTGCGGCCATGGCTAAGCGGAGAGTATACAGAGGGGAGGGGAGAGAACCAGAGGGCTGACATATGAAGAATGTGAGGTTTTAAGAGCATCTCAAACCCATGCCATAACTCAATTTTAGTGCAAAAATGCTTTCCAAGTCGTTCTTTAAATCATTTTTTATTAAAAAAAAAAAAACTAATAACCATCCAATGATTGGTGAATAATAACACTCAAAACTAAACTCTTACTCTCAAAAGTTCTTCAAACATTCAACTCTTATTAACATGAGTTATTTACCGTTTAATGGGTGATTATTAGCATAACTATTTAGAGAACACTAATTTAATATTCTATATTTAAAGTGTTAAAATTTATAAAAAATTATTTTTTAAATATTAAGAATAAATATTTCATTCATCAAATGAATAAATTTTTTAATTTTTTACATTTATTTGTAATAAATATAGTATTATTAGAAAGATATTTACAATGCCTTTAAAAAATTATCACTATTGAATATATTTTAATAAATTTTAAAAATAATAATAATTCACATATTAAAATTTTAAAAAACAATTAAAAAAATAGAGATAAAAATAGACTACCGTGGTTGTAGTTGGCATAAATAGAGTAATTCTCTATAATTACTTTTTAAATAAAAAATATTATTTTGATATTCTTAAATAGAGTATTGAATTGGAGTTACTCTAAGCGAAAATACACCATGTTAGGCCTTGTTTGGGCTCTTTTATAAGCTGTCTTCTTTGTAAAAAAAGCCAAATTTTAAGCTGTATTATTTAGCCTTTTTTAAAATTCATTAACTTTCTTTTGCTTTTTTTAAAAAAAAATTATATGCATCCCAAATGCACTAATATTTTTAAAGTAAAATAATTATAATACCTTCAATTTTAAAAATTAACTCTCCTCACAAAAATTTTTAAAAAGTTTTATTTTTTTTATTTGTCAATATAAAAAGGTTTACTTCTTAAAAACAAAACTTTTAATTTTTCTAATTACATTATTGACATATTTAATTTTCAAAACATTATTCAATAAATCATTTAGCCATTATGGAAGCCTCCAATAATACTTCAACATGTTAATATGGTATATCCATTTAATATATCTGCAGAAGATATATATATTTTTTAACATGAAATTATATAATGAATTATAACTATTGTCTTTAATGTAGAATCATTCTTTTAAATTATAAATACACTAATGGCCTGAATACACACAATACGTGTGAAATTCGAAAAATATAAAAATAATGTGTTAATTTATTAAAATTTATCTTATTTTTTTGATTTTATTTACAATTATGTGAGAAAAAAATTGCGTAATATTTTTCAATTTCTATTTGAGAGAGAGTGAGAAGAGAGAATGGACTTATACAATTACATTTAAAATTTACAATATAAACTATTATGGGTATATTTAAAAAATAAAATATTTGATTAGTTTTAAAAAAACTCAATATTTAGGTTTCTATTATAATAGTATAAATAATATAATATATTAATTAAATATACTACATTAATATGCTAACGAAATATTCACTACAAGTGGACTATATGTGAACAATTCTTTATTTTTCATCTACATAAATGTATCAATATTGTCTCTAATAATTTAAAGTGTCATGTAAATAAAGTCACCAAATACTTCAAAAATATTAAATAATTACTCTTTATTTATATTAATAATGATCATAATTTTAAATAATGTATTAGTTTTTTTTATTATTACTGTACATTCCAATATCTGTGAAATATTGAGAACTATTTTAAAATAATACTTGGGTGTTGCATGCATGTTTATCTAATATAATATTTTAATTAATTAATTAAAATTAAATATTAATTTTATTATTTATAATTAGATAATTTATTTGAAAATAATATAAGTTTAACATTTAAATTCTTTATAATGAATTAACATTGATTAGCTTTAAAACTCTTCTATAATGTTATATTTGAAGTTCAAATTATAGTGTATATAAAAAAAAGTAGAGACAAAAAAAAATAAGTAAAAATTATTTTTTTAAAGGATCAATTATGAACATATACACATTCGGTATTTCTCATTATAAATTGGTACATATTGGTATTATTCGGTACGTTCAGTAAGAATCAGTATAGACTTATATTTTGATGAGTATTTAAATAATTAATATATTAATTCTATTTTAAAATTGTACATACCAACTAATACGGTACAATATTAACTTCTATATATAATTTTCTAGAGGAGAATACCGAACGAAATACCATTTGCTAATTTTTTGCAACAAGTTTAAAGTCGATTTTTTACCTCTTTGCATAAAATTTAAAAAGGTAAAAGTTTTATTTTTCAACTCAATAATTTTTAGCTTTTTTTGCTTTTACATAATTTTTTAAAAATATTATAAATTTTATTATACACATTTATTTTTTTTATAAGAATTATATTTTTAAAATTTACTCGTCAAAATCTATCAAACAAGATTTATATTGAATATAAAATTATCTAAAAATACAATTTAAAAATTTACAATAACTTTAAGTAAAATTTCTTGTGTTTTTTCTTAAAGTAGCTTTTGGCGTAAAAACCACTTATATTCTAACCAAATGATTTTTTTTACTTTTTGGCTTAAAATAACTTAAAATCAAAAAGTCAATTTAAAACCAATTTGTCAAAGGAACTCATAACATCACAATTAGGAGTGTTCAAAAATTTGAAAAAATAGAAGAGGCGGTCCGAACTGGACCAATTTGTGCGGATTGGTTTGATTTTACTTTAAGTTGATTTGGTTCCGGTTCTAAAAATATGTAAACCGTAAACTACAAATTAGTTCACGAATTTTAGGCAACGGTTCCGGTTCAGAACCAAATCGGATCAAAATATTTAATATTATATATATATATATATATTATTTATAACATATAAATATCACTTAAATATCATTTATATTTATATTTATAACATATAAATTGTCACGTTCACTTTACGTCGTCCAGATTTCTGTACTTTCTTAAGTTAATAAGCTATTGTTACTAACTCTAAAAAATCTCATTTGGCATTCCGTATTCAACGATTGCCACGTTCACAATTACGTGTGCTGTGATGGACAATTACAGTTTTGTTGGGTTACTGTTTTGAATTATGAAAAAATTATCTTTATTGAGTATTAACTTATTTTTTCTTAGATTTTAATACTTTATATTAGAGTATTGTATATTAGTAGAACCGTAGTTTGGAATCCGGACCGAACTGTTAATAATAGGTTCAGTTCGGTTTGATTCTAGAAATTACTCGGTTTGGTTTAGTCCTAAAATTACTAAAATCGCAAGTATTGATTTAGTTCTTGATTTTATTCAAAATCGATCCAAACCAGACCGTGTACACCCCTAATCACAATACGATTAATTTTATGAAATTGATAATAAATGGATTATTACTTGTAGGTAACAGGTCTTTGAACTAAATTAATATGTTTTTGGTTTCTCAGTAAAAAAAATCTAATATGTAGGCATTAGGAGAAATCTTCATACTTAATTATTTAGGCGCCGTTTGGTAATGTTTATATTTTTTATTATTTGTTTTTATTTTAAATTTTTTTATAAATTATAAACAAAAACATATTTGATGATTATTTTTATTTTTAAAAAATTGTAAACAGTTTTTAAAATTTATAAAAAATTTATAAACAAAAAAAATGTGTTTTCACTTGTTTTGTAAACAAGTTTTGATTGTATCTTTTTTTTTCTACTACCTCCGACTATTATATTCGGCTATCATCTCTAACCACCGCTTTCGACAACCACATTCGGCCACCCTTTCCGATCATTGTCTTTTGCTACCACCTTCGATCACAACCTTCGATCACAACATACGGTCACTACCTCTAACTTCCACCATCCGACCATCACTTCTAACCACCTGCTTCAACCACCGCCTCTGACCACCTCTTTCGACCATCATTGCTTCATCTTGCTATCATCACCGAATAACACCTCCGACCATTGCATTCATCTGTAATCTCTAACTATCACTTTTTAAATATTTATGTGCCAAACATGTTTTTGTTTTTTTTTTAAAAATAAATAAAAATATATTTTTTTATTTTTTGTAAATAAAAAAATAAAAAATTATAAATATTACCAAACGAGGCCATATAATCGAAACTCAATTGAAGTGTAAACTCAAGATCAAGTAGCATTTTTTAATCACTTAACCAATCAAATCGAAAGAAAACAATACTAAATTTTAAGGTTTGTTTGGAATGTTTAAGAAGTTTAGCTTTGATGAGATTTAACTATTTTTTTAAAAAAATAGAAAAAGTAAAAAATTAGATTGTTAAAAATAAATTTTTATAGTAGTTTTTATATTTTTTTGCTTTTTATTAAAATTTTTATTTTTTACTTTAAAGTTATAATATTTGAGATATTGACGTAATTTTTTTATTTTATAAGAGAGTTGACTTTTTAGTACATTTATTTTAGTCTAAAATATTAGAGTTTTTTTTAAGAGTATTTGAGACGTGGGTAGGTTTTTGTTCTTAAAAAAAATGTACAAAAAATAAATAAATGTCCCTTTAAATTTGTCAAATAGTAGAGCTTAAAAACTATAACTTTTTAACCAAAAAAATTAACTTTTAATTGATACAAAACAAAGGCTTATTTAGGTTGTATTACCTCTCAAGTTTCATACTTTGGGCCCATTTGGTAATTTTAGCTATTGGGTTTTTGATTAAAAATACCAAAAAAACTCAACATAGTTTATTCAGTAAAAAAGTTAAAAAATCAAATTAAAACATTAACTTATAGAATATTCTATTCAAATATTAATTATTTTTAAAATATAATAATACATGTCATTTATAACTTATTTACTACCATTACCAGTTACACATAATTTTTAATATCAAATATATAGAAGGATAAAATAGTCTAATTTGAACAAAAAAAAATTATTATTTTTAATCCAAATAAGCAACTTAAAAATAACTTGTTTAAAAATTAAGTTACTAAACAATCCATTTTGAATCAAATTTATCTTTTTAGCTAAAAATGAAAAAAAAATTAACTTTTAAGTTAATTGACAATCAGGCGTTAGGTCTGTTTGGGAACTTTTCCTGTGTATTTTTTCTTCTTTTTTTTTAAATTTTTTTAAAACTTTTTTATTATTTTGGTTATATTTTTTTATTTTTTTAATTCATAATGATAAAACGAATCTAGCAGTATAGTTGTTTTGGCTAGAGTTGAAACAATTTACTACAGACAAAAAAAAAACTCAACTTTTTTCATCCTATATGATTTTTTAAATTTTTCTTTGTTATTCTTTTTACTTTTCTTATTTCTCATAATGAAAAAAATTTTAAAAGTATTTTGAGTTAACGTAAAAAAATTTACTATATATATATATTATATATATATATATATATAAAGCCTTCAAAAAGCTATCGTAATCATACTGATAAGTAATTTGGCTTTTTCCTGTTAAAAAATAATATACTCCCATTTTAAAAAAAAAACTAAAATTCAATAGCACAGAAGTTTTTTGATTTCAATAGTGCAAATAAAAAAAAGCATACAAATGAACAAAATTATTTTTTTAACAAAAAAATAACTTTTAAATTGTAGTATTGAGCATCTTTAAAAAGGTCATCAATTTTTTATTTTATTATTTAAGAAAAACAATTATGCCCATTCTAAACACTATAATATTTTTTTAAATAAAACAATTATAATACCTCAATTTAAAAAGTAAACTCTAAAAAAAAAGCACGGTAGTTTAAAAGCAAAAAAAATAATATTTTAAATATTTAAACGGAAAAAAATAAAAACTACCCTAAATAATATATCTCAAATAATTTAATTTTTTCTTTAAAAAAAAAAATTAAACCACTTAAAATTCAAACCTTTTTCTTATTTTATTTTTACTATTTCGATTAATAAACTCAGACATCAAATCTGAACAGCAGGGGCTTCGAAGTGGAAAAATAATCATAAGAGCGCCCACCGTGGGGCTCGAACCCACGACCACAAGGTTAAGAGCCTTGCGCTCTACCGACTGAGCTAGACGGGCTCCTTGATCTTTTTGAAGGTCTGTTTCATTATTATATTTTTATTAACTAAATAAAAATACTTTGTTTTTGGAATCTGTCAAAGGTTTTGGGTTTAGACTGTATTTATCTTAAATATAATTTTTTTTATCTATGTCCCAAACAAAGGTTTACTTATCCTACCGTCTTCTATTTTTACTTAATAAAAAAAAACTTAGAGTAAAAATAATATTGAGTTATTTTTGTTCTGTTTTTATACAAACTTTTTAACAATCGTTGCTCCTATAAGATATATTATAAAAAAAATACTTAATATTTTTTTTTTTAAAATAAGGTACATGGTTCTAACATATATGAGGAGAACACCAATTATAGAAGCAGCAGCCGAAAATCTACTCATTGTATAAAAGTGAGTTCTTCAGAACTCACTTTTATACATTACTAGTGTATAAATTTTGATTCGGATGAAAAAATTAACATAACCATAAATTAAGAACAATACTTAAATGTTAGTTAAGAACTCACTTTTATACATTACTAGTGTATAAATTTTGATTCGGATGGAAAAATTAACATAACCACAAATTAAGAACAATACTTAAATGTTAGTTAAAGTTAAAAAATTATAAAATTAACTTACATTGTGATGAAAAAACACTAGAAAAATCTTTTCGCATGTTGAGGGATGAGGAAGAATAATTTCAATCACAATGACTTCTTAATCAAACCAAGGAAAAAGGGGTCAACAATGATAATGTATCATTTTAGTTTTGAGTTTCTGATAAAAGGGAAGTAATATACCTTTTGGACTACATTCCATAAACGGATGACAATATCAAACCTAATCCCAATATTTTGTACATTTGGGTTCATGAATGAGATGTTTCAATGTTGCAATATGTAAATTTATGTTACTAAGTCATTTTTCAAAAATGGCATTCGTAATCGGCTAGTGAATATAACCCACCAAACTATTTTTTATTTATTTACTTTATTTTCTATTATTAATTTTTCTTAAAATAAATTATTTATTAATACCGTAATTGGATTGAAGTTGAATTTTAAATAAACGTTTTATTAATGAAGGTTTTCATAAATAAAATTTTGAAGTAAATACTATATTTAATTCCTATCCTTTTATAAATAAAAAAAGAAAAAAAGAAAAAAAGGTAGTCCATTAAAATGCTAAGAAACAGGGAAGATCCCCTTCACTTACCAACGTATCATTTTTATTTTTTATTTTTTAATATTTTTTGCCAATTTACAAAATTTCTATTCAAGAACTTTAATTATGATAAAAGCCAATAAGGTACGGATCAATGCTTGGTTACAACTAAAAATATTAAGTCAACATGAATTGTTAGTTAGGAAAGAAACAAAGATTAAAAATGTATATAGTCAGATATAACCAATAAATATCTTAATACCATTACACCTTATTTTTTTGACTGAAAGGTTAATAATAATATAATTAATGTTGCCAATATATATTGTTACCAACTTTAACTAACTTCATTACCTCGTATAAATACAAAATCTCTTATTTCTAAAGTATAAAAATATTTTTTTTCTTTTTTTCTTTTTTCTAATGTACATAGAGTTAGCAACTTTTTGCTTTATTTTTTCAAAAAAAAAAATCAAACAACAATATCGTAAGTGAACAGAACGTATGAGTATACATAACAAGATTATTAATTTAGCATAAAGATATCACAATATTTAAAATCATACTATTTGACTTATCATTTTAGTTTTTTTACATGTACATATACCAATTTAATAAAGCTCAAATAATAATAATAATAATAATAATAATAATAGTATCATTCAACGATTCATGCCAGTATCTTAAAGAGCAATTTTAAGTTTAATTAATTATTTAAAAATAATATCAATCTGTCACCACCACCTGACTGTGGCGTTACTCTCTTACAAAACTTATCTTTAAAAATAAGAGTCGTGCTTTCTCAGTTATATATAGATGCCATATGTTTAGTAACTGACATGAAAGAATTAAAATCGCTTGTCTGGCCTCTCCTTAGGTAAGAAAATTGTAATGAAGGGTAGTATAATGTTTTGTAAAAAGAAAAAAGAAATGGAAGTAAAAAGTCATATCAATATTAATTAATTATTATTATTATTATTATTATTATAGGAAAACATGTTATTGGGTGTGAACGTAAAAATAAATTGAACTCTATATTTTTAATCGATAAATGATTTCGTAACAAACTAAACATTTGATTTTATTTCTCTCAATTTACATTTTGCGGGCATTATTTATTTATTTTTTATATTTCTTCTCATTTTATATCAATAATTCCGAATTCAATATAGTTAGTTAGTTAGTTAGTTAGTTTTTCAAAAGCTTGTGAACTCTTAATTTTAATTTTATTTTACATTAGTTTTTTTTAATAAACTTTCTTATAATTTATATAAACAAATTATAAAAAAAAAAAAGGTGAGTGGCCATGGCTGCCCATTGCCCAACAATAATTCCGTCCCTTTAATAGAAAGTCGTACTCGAGTTTAAAAAATAATTAAAAACATACATAAGCATAAAAAAAGGTTAAAACAAAATTCTCTCAATTATGCTCAACGAGAAAAAGTTCGATCTTGATGCATTTGGTGGATTTTTAAAATTACTATTTAATAAATTCTATTGGCGTGGAATATTAAAAATTTTGTACTTTAATAAAATATTGTGAATTTAATATTTTGGTGATTAAGCACATGTTGTACCCGCAGTTTTGACAAATTCAACTTAAACGGTTTTAATTGTAAAGTTAATAAAAGCCTGCAAGTTAGGTTTTTTTAATTGTTCATTAGTATAATATTTAATTTAATTAGAGTTGAACTGTGTCGTAATTTTTATTCGAGTTGAATTTTTACGTAAAAATTGTGAATCTCATGTTATTGTTTGTTATTATTTATTTTAATTACTTACGATTTTTCAAAACTAAAATAATTGACAATCGACTTTATCATATTGGCCATGCTTGGGTAAATGGCTTATTTTTTTATTCGGTTTATAAGCAACTAAATAAGTAACGTCGTTTAATTTGTTAAATAAATAAGATTTAAGTCAATAACCAAATAAGCCAATAAATCGAAGAAACAAAAATAAGTAAGAGTTTAGCCAAATAGAGTGGCTTATTTAAGCAAATAAACAAAAATAAACCAAATAAACTAAAAATAAACTAAATAAGTCAAAAATAAACAAATAAGTAAAAATAAGTTAAATAAGTAAATAAGCCAATTAGCAGCCAAACAAAATGATTTATTCATATTTTTGCTTCTTTGTTAATAAGCAAATAAGCATGTTACCCAAACAGAGCCATTATGTTGCGTACAAAATAAATTTAAATTTATCTTTTTTTAATTGGTATAATAGCAGACTCACTATTTTTTTTTTCAAACTAAATTAAACTAAGTTAAGCAGACCCCAATCAATTGGGGTTGATTAATTATTTTTTTAATATATATACATATGTGTGTGTGTGTGTTATAGTTGGAGTGAGATTTTGATAACCATCAGTTATGAATTTGAGCAGGAGAGGAAAAACAGCAATTAAACCACCAATTCTAGACGAATCTAATTATACCTGCTGAAATGCTTGCATGAGAGTCTTTTAAAATTAATTGATGAAATTAATTGATGAACTTGTTGGACTTTCTTTGTTACATGGCTATAATTTACCTATTGTTGTTTATAAAGATGATATGATTCCTAAACCTACCGACTAATGGGATAATTGTTTTTTTTTTTTTTTGTGTGTAAAATATTAATTAAAACTAATAGGGCTATAAATATTATTTTTAGCAGTGTCATGACAAAAAAAGTGGGTCGTGTAATATCTCGATCCTTTTTATAACAACGATATTATTCGTTTTGGATAAAAGCATCACAGTTTTGTTCTTTTCAGGAGGTCACCCATTCTTGTATTGTTCTAGCATAAGTACGCTTAACTGTAGAGTTCTGTTAAGATCTCTACCACCTGAAAAAATATCTCGTTACTATGTAAGGGTTTAAAGTTTTTTTCTTTATAATCCAAAAATTCCCTCTCTATTTTCAATGTAGAATACTGGGATATCACAATCCATCATCCTTAAGGTTGCATGTCTCCGTGCAATAATCTGAAGTTTCGCGTAACATGTAAACGGGCTATTGAGTGGAAGAGTCGATAAAAGATTGGCAGACTTTATAGCACCCCGACCCTTCTCGGGACAACGATATTGTATGCTTTGGATAAAATTCCTCACGATTTTGTTCTTTTCAATAGGTCACTAATTCTTGCATTGCTCTCGCTCAATCACGCTTAACTGCAAAATTCCATTAGGGTCTCTACCACTTGGAAAAAGGACTCGTTGCTATGTAGGGGTCCAAGATTTTTTCTTTATAACTCAGGAACTCCCTCTTTCTTTCTGATGCGGGATACTAGGATATCACAATCTACCCACTTAGGGTTGCACGTCCCAGTGCAGTAGCCTGCCAGTTCCGATAGTCTGCCAGCTCTTATCAACCCACCTACTCAGTAGCCCGTCCACATGTCATGCGAGATGACAAAGGCCTACACTAGGAGGTTGGCTCTGATATCATCTTTAACACTCCAGCCCTTCTCGTGACAACGATATTTTACGCTTTGGGCAAACACTGTTTTGTTCTTTCTAGGGCGTCACTCATCCTTGTATTACTTTCACACAAGCACGCTTAACTGCGGAGTTCTACTAGGGTCTTCACTACCTAGAAAAAGGTCTTATTGCTATGTAAAGGTTTAAGATTTTTTTTATAACCCAAGAACTCTATCTCCTTTTTCGATGTGAAATACTAGTATGTCACAATATATACTATTTTTAACACTCCGACCCTTCATATGGTAACGATATTATTCGCTTTGGAAAAAATTCTCACGATTCTATTGTGATATCCTAGTATCCTACATCGAAAAGGAAAAGAAAGTTCTTGGATTATAAAGAAAAAATCTTATACCCTTATACAACAACGATATCTTTTTCCAGCTGATAGAGACTTTACCAGAATTTCGCCGTTAAGCGTGTATGGATGTGAGCAATGTAAAGATAAGTGACCTCTTGAAAAGAACAAAATTATGAAAAATTTTACCCAAAGCGGACAATATTGTTACCACAAGAAGGGTCGGGGTATTATAAATAGTTTCAGAATCGACTCTCTCTCCTCCGAGTGTGGGCTACAGAGTGGGTAGGTCGATAAAAGACTGATAGGCTGCCGGAGTTTACAGGCTACTGCACGGGGACGTGTAACCCTAAATGTGTGGATTGTAATATTTTGGTATCTCACATCGAAAAGAAAGAGAGAATTTTTGGATTATAAAAAAAAAATCTTAGAACCTCATACAGCAACTAGGTATTTTCTCAGGTGGTAGAGATCTTAACAAAATTCTGTAGTTAAACGTGGTTGGACGGGAACAATGTAAGAATGAGTGACCTTCTGAAAATACTAAAATTGTGAGAATTTTTATTCAAAATAGATAATATTGTTGCCATGAAATAGTACGAGGTGTTACAAGTCGAATTTATATATGTGAAGGTGCTAAAAAAACATAAGATATTATTGAAGTCGCGCGCAAAGCACGACTACTATCAGGCGTGCAAAACTTCAAAGGCTGGGTACAATTTTTGATAAATTTTACTGAAGAATGTGAGATTTTTGATAAATTTTACCCAAATTAAGTTATATTGTAAATTATCATTTTAATTTGGGAGAAAAAACTCTAGAATTTTGTATTTTTATAAAAAAATTGAGATTATTCTTCAAAAAGATTTTAACCAAAAGTGATCACTATTAAAAAAATTAAAGATATAGATCTTTTTGAAATAGAACAGTTGGTAAAAAAAAAATTTAAATCTCTAAAACTAAACTCTGTCAATCTAAAAAAATCAAAAAGACTGATTTTAAAAACCTGTTTAAGATGATATAGACAAAAAGTTGAAAAAAATGATAAGTTTAATACTAAAATTTTAGAATAATTTATAAGAAAATTATTTTTTTATCCAGAGATCATATAGAAACTTCCATCCAATTGAAAAAGACATTAATACTCTATAATTGGTAACTTATCTACCATTATTAATGCCAATTATATTTATAATTTTATTTAATTGATTAAATTTTAAAAAGCTAAATTAAAAATTATTTTTCAATCAACTTAATTTTAATATTTTACTAAATAATTCTTTTTAACTAAAACCAATAAACAAGTGACTCCTAAACTAATCATTAGACACCACGTTGAAAAACTATATATATATATATATATATATATATATATATATTTGTTTTTAGTGAAAAAAAATTATATTTTTTAAAATGACAATATTTTTTTAAAAAAAATTGTTACAA
>JAOTRH010315858.1:0-37665 GCA_034768845.1 Heliamphora exappendiculata
TATATGAATTCATCGAGAGAGAGAGAGAGAAGCATACTTGAGAACCATGGCTGCGGCTGCGGCTGATACTGTGTGCTGATTTTCGAGTTGTCTTAGCGAAAACTAAAAAAGAGACGAAACCCCAAAAACAGTTAATGTTTTCCTTTAGGCTCTTCGGTTGTTGGAAAAGTGATACGAAAAAATATTTCACGAAAAAAAATATAATGAAGGAAAAAAAAGGTGTATTTGAAATAAAGTTGACAGAAAATTTAGTTATTAATTTTCTGGCGATGCATAATATTGTATGTTTTGTATAATTTGTTTTATGAAAAAATATTTCTCACAAAATATATTTTTCTATAATTTATATTTTTTTTCATCAACTGAATACATAAGCAAAAAAAATAAAATAATTTTTTTTTTAATGGTAAATGAACGAAATCTTAAAGAAGTTTTTTTTAATGTTAAATGAACGAAATCTTAAAGAAGTAAAAAATAAAAAATAAAAAACAAAATAATCACAAGACGGTGTATTTGACGCCGAAATTCCACACTTTTTAAAGAATTTGAATAAAAATTATTTCTTATTAATAAAATAAATAAATAATCACTGATCGATACTTTAAAATGCTGTTTATAGCTTACAGATTACCTTAGTTAACCCTCGACTTTTGTGTTAAATAATATATTTTGTAAGTGTTTCAGTGTTAGTATCAAAATAAGCAACGAGGTGAAAGAACAGGTCAAAACATGAAAGGAAGAATATAAAAGGTACTCTAGATAGTTTCATCCAAACGGTGGAACCAGTATAACATTTTGGCCAAACAAGCGTCTGGACAACTGTGTCTAAAAGGTTAGCGTCTAGAAGATGTAAGGGATATTAGCTGCACGAATTTTAAAACCCTAGAGTGCAGCTTTCATTATAAATAGATAGCTATGAGGCATATTGGAGGGCATTCGTTCGAAGAGTTTGAAGAGGCACAGAAGGCGATAGTTAGGGGTCGGGAAGCAACGATGTGAGACCCTAATCCATTTTCTTTTTCGGCGTTTTTCAACGCGCGTTATGTATTTTCATTCCAGCATGTTTTATATGCTTTTGATGTATGTTGGAGGGTAGAGATGCATGTGGGGAAGGTTCTGGGGGTCGTGGGGTGTTACGGCGCGAATTTCAAAAATTAAAAAAAAAAATTTGGAAGCCTATAAATATCTGGAGTTAGATATTTTCATAAAGATATTTTTCAAAACTTCTCCAATAAATTTTTTATTTTCTCTCTGCCTTCTCTCTAAGTTCTCGGGGACCCGAGGATCGATTTTCAACAATCTAACAACGGATCCTTACTTTTGGCGTCGTGGGCTACGCAACCATCCGGTCAAATTTTAATTTGACGAAAGTCGATTTTGCACGTGGTTCGAAGCGTCAAGTTTTGAACTCACGAAAGTAGGATTCTAGACCCTACTGCTGTATAAGGGTGCTATGGGTAAACATGTGTGTTTTTAACGGATATATTATTGTAGATCTGTGTTTGTTTCAAAGTTGTGTTTTTGGGTTTAAAACCTTGTTTCGACGATTTCTGTGGATGGAATTGGGTATCGGGAGTTTCTTTTGAGGTCTTGGTGGTAGGCCTAGGTGTGTAGATGTACACGAGTGTTGATTTGGAGTTTGGAAGCTTCGATTCGGAGTTTGGAGGGCTGAACCCGTAGTTCAAAATCAAGTTCTGCCAAGGTTCGATCGACTGAACCATAGGGTTCAGTCGACTGAAGTTTGGATCTTGGGTTCGGTCGACTGAACCGAGGGGTTCGGTTGACTGAACCATGTGTTTTGGAGTTTTATGGTTTTTCAGTAGGGTGTTCGGTCGATTGGAGGTGGGGTTCGGTCAACTGAACCAGTGGGCTGTTGGTTTGTGGTTTTTGGTTGATTTTTGGGTTTCTGATTGGTGTCCTATAGTATTCAATTGATTAATTTATGAGAATTACTTGATTTAAATACATGTGGATTCCTTTTGGGGTTCGGTTGGTCGTGTGGTGGTTTCGAGGGTTCGTGTTGTGATTCCAGGTGTTTGTTTAGATACCGTCCTCGGGTTGACGTGTATGGTTAGGTTTTGGGTGTTGTGGCACGGTCACGTGCGTGATGGTTATGCACGGGAAGTGTGGGGTTTTGGTGAGAACCACGGTTGTGGGTGTAGTGTTGGCCTTTGGTTAGGTTGAGTTATGTAGGCTTGTTGATCGTGTTGGCGCGTGTGAACGTCGTGGGTCCAGGTTTGTGGTTGTCGGGTTACGTGACGAGTGGCATCGTGGTGTGAGGTTATATGTGGCTACGTGCTTTTATAAGTGCTTTTATAACTGCTTGTACATTTATAACTATGTTTACTTATGTAAGGAATATGTAAGTGAATTACATGAGGTGATATCGTTATGTGTAACGTAGTTTATGCTTTAAAATCTAGAGTTTTATATGCATGTGACGTGGTTTGTGGAATGTCATATTGATACATGGTTATATGCTTTAATCTCTTGTTTAGATTTGCATATGTGTATGAAATAGATTAGATGAATCTGTGATCAAGTTGATGTAAATCCTGGTTGATGATGCACGTGTGCGTGTGTGGGTGAACGAGGTAGACTGCGAAAGCCGGTGTATGTGGTAGGCTGCGAAAGCCAGTGTGTGTGATATTTGACGGATTGAAATGAGATCCTGATGAGGCACGGGTGTGAGTGTATGTGCGATATCTGACTGATTAAAATGAGATCCTGATGAGGCACGGGTGTGAGTGTATGTGCGATATCTGACGGATTAAAATGAGATCCTGATGAGGCGTGCGTGCGATATCTGACGGATTGAAACGAGATCCTGATGAGGCACGGGTGTGAGTGTGTGTGCGATATCTGACGGATTGAAATGAGATCCTGATGAGGCACGGGTGTGCCTGTGTGTGCGATATCTGAAGGCTGAAACAAGGTCCTGAAGAGGCACGTGTTCATGGATTGCATGTACTACATATTGGGACGGATAGACCAATTTTCTTAAAACTGTATTATCGGCTTACGGGAGTCGAAATACTGTATTAACGGCCTACGGGAATCGTAATACTGAAATCGTTTTTAAGGCTCTGATGAGTCAACAAATGATTTTTATCCTCGCTTTTCCTTACATGTGAAAATGGTTTTCTGGCTCTGGTGAGTCGTGATCTAAAACGGTTTTCAAATTGTTTTAATGGCTTGAAAGAGAGTCAAAAACTACACTTCGTTTATCGAGCATGTTTAGCTTATATTGCATGTGTTGTTTAGAATCTGCTGAGCTTTGGCTCACGGTGTGGGATTTATTTTTCTTCAGGTACCAGTCACGCTGGTTGATCTGGAGGTGCCAGAGGAGGTGGAAGAGCTGTAGTCTTCCTTTTTGTCTTTTGTTACATGTATGCTTATAACATATTTTTCGGGCGTTGGAGCCGTGCAATGTTGCCGTTTGGCATTTATATACAATGCATGTATGGTTTAAATTGAGAGTGTATTCTCGGGTTGGGTATCGTGTTTAGTTGTTTTTGAGTATTTCACGTGGCCCGGAGTTTGGGGGCGTGACAGACGAGAAGACGAGAACAAAGGCTTGAAATCCAATCTTCTTCAACTTTTCGTGGATTGTAGCAACAACATGAGCGGCTAAACTCTACGTCCTAGGATTAGATGAAACCCTAGCTCGGTACTTTAGATTTGTAGTTTCTTTTAATAATATATTCCACTTCGTTCAATGATTTTATAGACGTTAAGTTTTTATCAATGAGCTTCATAGTTTTTATTTAAGTTTTCGCTTTTACTTTCTGTGATTGTGATTGCAATTACGATTGCGAAATCATGTATCTGGTTTCAATCAAAAAATGAGATAACATATTCTGTGATCGGATATATCATGTTGGGTTTTACACGGATGACTCATGTCAATCCATATACGTTATACTAAATTTGATTAAACATTATCTTTGTTGATTATCTGTGTCAGGCTTCTGGTTGAGACATGATTAAGTTGAACTATGAAAAATTAACATAATCTCAACGGATCTAAAATATTTGATTATGGTAGATTCAAAACCCTAGAATCTTCTTTTCTCATCTACTCAAATTTTTTAATTTCAATTTCATTAATTTTCTGTCCGTGATTTAATAACAAAACAAACAACTTTTGATTAAAGAACCGAATCGACTTTTTAATTATAAAGAATTGTGGTTCAACCTAATAATCTCTGTTAGAACGATATATGGGCTTAACCACTATTCTACCGAGTAGTAGTTAAATTTAAAATATAAATATTTATTTTTGGTGTGAAACGACACGTATGAATCACTTTGTCTGTTCTTTCATATTATTGAAGGTACTTTTTTAGAGGAATTGGAGTTTGTATTTAGTTTCAATTTTAAAAAATTATATTTTTGAAAAAAAAATCTATTAATTAATACATTGTTATAATTTTTAGTTTTTGGTTCTTCTTAATCTCAATGTCTTTCGATAAAACAATTTTTAAAAAAAACTAAAAGAAAGAACTTTTATAAAACAAAAAGTACATACAAACTCGGATAGTGTCAACAATAAAATTAAAAAATAGGAAAAAGAAAGAATGGAATGTCTCGTTCCCTTCATGTATCTTATTGGAAAGGAATAGAATGAGATAAATCGAATAAGTGCTTAGAGTAGACATATAATGAATATTTTGATCAACTTAATTTTAAAGAATATGATATTAATAAGAGTAAGAGAAAATATAGTATAAGACAAAAAGATATTTCATAAATGATTATGATTTAAAATATGAAAAATAATAATTAAAAGTGAAAAATAAAAGATAAAATTAGTATTATTTATGTATTATAGTGTTATTATATTTTTAAAAATATTATTTATACATATTTTTTATTAATAATAATAATAATCACCAAGACAAAACAAGAAAAGAATAATAGAGCATGAAGCAAATCCATCTCTCTAGGTTGTGGCATTTTTCAAATTTATTTATATTCAAGTTTTAGTACAAGAGTTCCATAGTCATGTGTGTAATTTTGGTCTAGTTCGACCGTGACTTGAGTGGGCTAAACTCGACTCAAGCTCGGCGGGTTCCAGCCAAATATTTGCACTAAGTCGAGTCGAGTTTTTCGGGAAGGGATTAGCCCAGACCCAAAGGTACTATGGGACTCACGCTTGATACTCGGGCCTTGGGCCTTGGGCCTTGGACCAGCCCTTGGGCGGGCCATGTTCGGGCTTTCAATTTTTTTAGCTTTTTTTTGTTTTCTTTAGTTGTTGTAAAAGTTTATAATTTTATTAATTTGTTAGTGACTTAGTTTATAAATTTATAGTATAACGTTAGTTTACTACTTTATTAGTAATAGTTTATTAGTTGATAATATTAGTTTATTATTAATTTATTAGTTCATAAGTTAGTTTATTATTTATTATAAGTTTGTTAGTTTTTATAGGTTTATAACTTTTAAATTTATAGTTTATTATTATTTATTAGTTTATTATTTTATTAGAAATATATATTTTATTAGTTTATAAGTTTATAATTCTTAGTTTATATTAGTTTATAAGTTTATAATTTATTATTAGTTTATAAGTTTGTTTATTATTAATTATAATTATAGCAGTTTTTATGGTTTATAGTTTATTATTAGTTATTAGCTTATTATATAAGTTTATACTTTATTTATTTTTTTGTTTTTAAGTTTATAGTTTATTATTACTTTATAAATTTATAGTTTATATAATTATAAGTTTATTAGTTTGTTATAGGATTATTATTAAATTTAATAAGCTCGAACACTTTAAATAATTAAATGCAATATAATTTTATTATTCAAAACTCAAATTTTAACAATTACATAAATATTATATTTTATACTTTATAAATTTATTCTATACTTTAAAAAATTATATCACTATAGGTCAAGTACATCCTAACTAACCCCATTGGATTGACCTAGTTGTCGAGATTTGAAATTTAGGAGTTTGCTCTCTCTTAAATCTCAAGTTCAAAACCTCTTATGTGATATCAATTTTTTGGGATCAGTCCATACAAAACTTTGCCTCGACTTTAATTGGGATTCCTTCAAGTAGGTGGTGGGATTGATTCCCCAGACATTAGTCAAGATGCGCGTAAACTGACTCGGACACCCTCAGTTATCGAAAAAAAAAAAATCCAATTAGGTTGGCACATACAAGCCTAACAATCATTTGCATTATTTTCTACTTAAAATAAATTTACATCTAAAATTACAAATAAAATGTAAATTACAAATGTAAGAAAATTAAATTTGCAGACCCAAAATATAAAAATTAGTATGCGCCAGACAATTGTTCAAGCATTCCGGCGGTTATAGTCTCCAAGTCCACTTCCAGTCTTGCCTTTTCGTCTATATCTTGTATATTTTTTTATGCGTAGAGTGTGTCGCGTGTAATCATTAAATCTTTCACCATCTTCAACGTCAGCTTGGATTTGTACTCGTTCAAGACCAATTCACCTGCACTAAAAGCTATTTTCGAAATAATTGTAGGGACAGAAACTATAAGTATATCACGATCTATTGCGGACAAGGCTGGTCATGACACCTCGCGTTGTTTCAAATACTCTAAAATATTAAAATTATCATCATCTATACTTTTTGTTGCATCAAAATAACGTTGAGACTCTATCCATGTATCTCGAAAAGTCTTCTAATTTTTATTATAGACCAATCGTCCATACGATTTCGAGATGAAGTTATGGCAGATGACTGTGTTGATTGAAGTATTATAAGAACTTTATATTCATCATATAATTTTTTAAGTGTATCATTTATTGATTCAAGTTGATCTGCATTACCACAAATATTTTTTGAAAAATATGGTAAACTAATATTTTTACTCTTATGATCTAGTATTAAGCTAGTATTAATCTAAATATAAGGTCTGTCCAAATTTTGAATCAAATGAGATGACGAAGAAGATGAGGAACAGAGAGGAGGGAAAAAGATCAAAATTAATTTATCCACTAATTTCGTATATGAACAGATCATGTATATATATACATACATAACTATTTTTTTAAAATTTAAAATTTAAAATTTAAAATTTAGAAGAATAATAAGAGCAATTTCGAGATAAAAAAGTTCGATTGGCTTCAAAGGTGTTCCCTTTATAATAGTATATATATACATGAAATAGCCGCCTCTCTTCGGCCAATTCTAGAAATTTGTTCTAAATCCCGGACATAGCCGCCTCTCTTCGGCCGAGCTCAAATCAATCACCTCCGGCATCCACCACTACCCCTCTACCCCCTGCAACTTCCTTGTCTTCGGCCTAACCCACGAAACCCTACTCTGGAACTCTCTCAACCACGACGGCAGAACCATTTTTGTCGACGAAAGTTCCTACCTGGTCACAAAACTCGAAGAGAAACACCCAGAGATCGAAGCCTACGATCTCTAATTCACAACCAAAGTGAGCAGCGTCGATTCCCTCATTGCCCACGCCCGAGATCAGCTCCGGAACGAGTGCCCCCATCCAGAACCTCCTCTTCTTCGATTGTAAATTGGCCATCAACGACCTCCCAAACCACATGTACGATGTCGAATGAGACGTGATCTTGGTGAAGGGTCTTCAGGGGTACTTTTCGGTGGTGCCGGGGAGAATGTCGGCGATATTCACCGCCGGCATGCTTTGAAGGAGCAAGAGAGGCGGCAACGTCGCCAATACTTACGTGTTCGTTCACGGCTTCAAGAGGGCGGTGGAGAGGGTTTGCAGCAATGAGTTCTTGTGTAGAGGCAACTTGGTTGAGTCGATAGATTCGTTGGGGCATTTTGTTTTGGAAACGATGGATGCTGAAAGCGCATATGGATTTTTGAGGGTTGAGGGTTGATTTTTGAGATTATTATATAATTAAGGTAAAGAAAGAAGAAGAAGAAGGGTTGTAAAATAAAGGGTAAAAAAGTAAAAGTTTATTTTTCGTTAACGATATTTGCTTGATTAGTCTAACATGGGAGGGCAGTGTAATTTCAGAGACCACATGGAAGGTCCCTATAATAAGCTTAAACCTCAAGAGTGGTAAATGTAATTTACCCAATTATCAACTATGCTTGAGCCCCATAAGTGCCCACAATAATAACCTGCTGGCGGCTGTTAAAGACCCAAACAGCCAAGCCATTACCATTGAAAGGGGAAAAAAGTGACAGCTGTATATGACGTCAGTAAAATGGATGATATTTAAAATTATGTGAAATAACAACGGTCATGTCAGGTAAAACCAATAAGGATGTCAGGTAAAACCAATAAAGGTATTTTTCACAAGGGGCTTTTAGCCAAAACTCAAAAAAAAAAATTATTGTGCAAAATTTATCAATAAAAATTTTAACGCGTAATGTTTAATTGCGTGTTTTTTCTTAAAAATACCATGCAAATAGATAAAGTTATTTGTTTTGTATAACAAATAGATAAATTTATTTGTTTGATATTTATTTGTTTAATATGTAAACATATAAATTTATCTGTTTAAATATCAATACAGATAATGCACACAGATAAACTTATATGTGTTCTTCATCCGTTCTTTCAATAAAATAAATAAATTTATCTGTGTTCTTTACACGAACTTTCAATAAAAGACAAATAAATTTATCTGTATTCTTTATACATATTTTGAAAAGACACAGATAAATTTATATATATTTTTATATATATTTTGAAGAGGCAATATTTATCTGTGTTCTTTATACATGTTTTCAATAAGACAGATAAATTTATCTGCGTTCTTTACACGTGCTTTCAATAAAATAAAGATAAATTTATCTGTGTTATTCATACATTGTTAGGCCAAGGGCCCTTTATGTTGATTCTGATAATTTTTATAATTTATTTTCTAAGAATAAATGAATTTAAATGATAATATTTTATATTTTTAAAATGAAAGTGTTAACACATTTTGAATATTTGAATTGACACTTTAGCCAAAAGAAATGGCTTAACTCTCAAGAGAATTAAAACACTAACATATTCTTTGATAAGAATATTTTATTTGAACCCAATTAAAAAATAAGTCAAACTTTTTAAAGACAAAGTATACTTGAAGCAAATTAAGTGTGTCAACCCATTTGATCAAATAGTTTGACACCCTAACAGCTTTTTTGAAGTTGATTTTCAGGTATCAAAATGTTAGTGTCGACACAAACAAATCTTGTGTCAACACAAAAGAGCCGAAGCTCTCAGGACTCAAAAAGAGCCGACACAAATCAGTTTTGTGTCGACACAAAAGTGATCCTCACTTTTGGTATCCGAAAGTTTGGGTCGACACAAATATAAATTATGTCGACACAAAGCAACCGAGACCACCTGCAGATTCTAGGTGTCGACACCAAGTTGAAGTTGAGTCGACACAAAAGTCCTAAGCCTGCCTGCAGATTTTTGGTGTCGACCCCAAAGTCCAAATGTGTCGACACAAAAGAACCGAGGCTCCCAGCAAAAATTAGTGTCGACACCAAAGGTAAGATAAGTCGACACAAATGGTCTCCGGATGTGAAGTTTCAAACGAGTCGACACCAGATCCAAAAGGTGTCGATACCATGATGTTGGTAAGGTAGATTGCAGAAATTGTATCGACCCCTCTGAAAATTTGTGTCGACCCAACCACTTGAAGATCCTTGCCCCAGACACTTTGTGTCGACACCAAAGGGAGTTGTGTCGACACCAGCAACGAAAATTCAAATCGGGGCAGATCTCAACGGTTGAATTTTTGGCATTTATTGCTCACACCTACCTTCAACGGTCATGAATGCACAACAGCCTATATAAGGATTAACTTCTCAGCATTTAATCCAACTGGAGACACATTTAGTACTATTTTATTGCTTGAATCAAATCTCATTACTCTCAAGCTTTCATTTATTGTAAAATCTCCAGCTTTTGTTCCTCATCTCTCTTTACCTTCTTATTTATTGTAAATTTTTTTTGTAAAGAGAGTGAGAGTTCTTCATTAATACTCTTCATTTATTGTATTCAAGGGTGAGCCACCCTTTAGCCTTTGAGTGAGTAAGTAAATTTTATCAAAGAAGAGTTAAAGAGAGATTAGAAAAAAATTTTGAGCTTGTTTTCATAAGATCTTTTTGAAGTTATTTAGATTTGTGAACGTGCTCGTAAATATTCAGTTTATTCAAGCGAAATCTTGAAGATTGTAAAGCCTTTGAATGCGCCCGTGAAGCATTCTAAATAGTAAAAATACTCAAGGAAGATCTTGAGAAGTGGACGTATGCTTGGAAGAAACCGAACTACTATAAATCACGGTGTCTGGTTCTATTTCTCTATCCCTAATTTTTTAATATTTGCATTACTTCAATATTTACTTATCTTGCTTTATTTGATTACAATATTAAAAGATTTTTAAAAAGGTTTTAATATTGTTATTTATTTTTAAGACCCAACTCACCTCCTCTTGGGTTGTCTAGAACTAACAATTGGTATAAGAGCTTGAACTCTTGCTTGTGATTTATCAGTCTAAGAGTTTTATATGACAATCACTAGTATCCAATCCGAAGGTCAGTCAACCAATAGACCTCCCTTGTTCGATGGAACAAATTATAACTATTGGAAGGCTAGAATGAGAATCTATATTCAAGCCGTAAACTAACCTTTGGCGGGTTATCATAAATGGACCCAAAAGACCCACTAAAACTGTTGAAGGAGCTGTTGTCCCTAAACCAGAGGCTAAATGAACTGAAATCGACATAAGGGAGATACAAAAAAATGCTAAGGCTATGAATCTCTTATATTGCTCACTTGACCCAAACGAGTTCAATAAGATCTCGACTTGTGACACTGCTAAAGAAATTCAAGATAGACTCGAAGTTATCCATGAGGGTACCAATCAAGTGAAAGAGTCAAAATTCAGTCTGCTTGTTCGTAACTATGAATTATTCAAAAATGAAGCATAATGAAAAAATTTCTGATATGTTCACTCGCTTCACTAACATTATTAACGGACTGAAATCTCTTGGCAAGATTTACACTAATGCAGAAATGGTAAGAAAAATTCTGAGGTGTCTGCCAAAGAGTTGGGAAGCAAAGGTCACAGCCGCTCAAGAAGCTAAGGACCGAACAGGTTCAGCCAAGAAGAACTTCTTGGTTCTCTCATGACCCATGAGATGAACATCAAGATGGATGATGAGGAAGACAATAAAAAGAAAAAAGGCATCGCCTTCAAGTCCTCTACACACGATGAAGAATCTGAAAAAAAGTCCTCCAGTAATGAGAATGAAGATATGGCTCTCATCACAAAGAAATTTAAGAGGTTTCTTAGAAATAAGAAACAAGGAGGAAGAAAAAATTTCAAGAAAGAAGGATTCAAGGGAGAGCCTAACAAATTCAAAGGTGATTCCAGCAAATTCAAATCAGATCACAAGATGGATGAAATAATCTGCTACGAATGCAAAAAGTCTAGACACATCAAAACTGAATGCCCTCAGCTCAAAAAATAATTCAAAAAGGACTTCAAGAAAGCGATGATAGCTGCTTAGGGCGAAAGCGATGATAACAGCTCTGAGAATGAAAAAGAAAAAAATGAAGTAGCAAACTCATGCCTCATGGCCAGAGAAGATGATGAGGTAACTCCTAACCCCTTCTCTTTAGAAGAACTGCAAAATGTATTTGAAGATTTGCATGATGAATTAAGAAAAATGGGTGCAAAGAACTCTATTTTGAAAAAGTTAGTTCTTTCCTCCTCAACTGAAATTAAGACTTTGAAAAGTAAAAAATATGTTTTGACAAAATAAGTCCTTGTTTTGAAAGAAAAAAACAAAGTTTTTGAGTGAAAGAGTTGAGGATCTTATAAAAATAGTTTATAAGTTCACTCAAGGAAAGATCAACTTGGATAAATTTCTTGAGATGCAAAAATGTGTTTTTGATAAAACTGAAATTAGTTATAAACCCAAGAAGAAACAAAAATTATTAAGCAACATTTTTGTCAAGGCATCCTCAAACATTCAAATGCCACATGTTTTCACTGTTATGAGCATGGACACACTATCACACACTGTCCACACAGAAAATTCTCTAACAATTCTGTCAAGAAGGTTTAGATTACTAAAGGAACACACCCTCAAGGAAATAACATCAAATGACCCAAGAAAATTTGGGTACCAAAAATAAAACTTAATTCTCCTTACAGGTATGTCTCAAATCCTCATTCAATGAGGAGTTGTGGTATCTTGATAGCGCTTGCTCAGGGAACATGACAGGCGACAAATTGATGTTTACATCTCTCAACCTAAAAGATGATGGATTTGTGACTTTTGGAGACAATAGCAAAGGAAAAATCATAGGAATTGACTGTATTGGTAAAATTTCTTCTCATTCTATTAAAAATATTTTGCTTGTTGATGGTTTAAAACATAACCTTCTTAGCATAAACCAACTTTGTGACAAAGGTTACAAAATTGTGTTTGATCATGCTAAGTGTGTTATTGAAGATTCAACCAATAACAAAGTAAGTCTTGAAGGTCATATGTATAAAAATATTTATACATTTACTCTCAATGATCTTTCTAAGAATGACACCAAGTGCTTAGCTGCCTTGAGTGAAAATAGTTAGTTGTGGCATAGAAGGCTTGGATATACACACATGAACTTGATTTTCAAATTTTTGAAAAAAAAATTAGTGATTGGGTTACCCCAAATCAAATTTAAAAAAGACAAAGTGTGTGATGCATGTCAACAAAGCAAACAAATTAGAAGTTCTTTTTATTCTAAAAATGAGATTTCAACTTCTAGGCTATTACAACTATTGCACATGGACTTGTTTAGTCCAATAAGGACTTTAAGCCTTGGTGACAAGAGATATGGATTTGTTATTGTTGATGACTTCACTAGATACACTTGTGTGCTATTCTTAGCTCATAAGAATGAAGTCTTTGCCTCTTTTATAAAACTATCTCGGAGAGTTCAAAATTAAAAAGATTTTCAAATCACAAGTATCCGAAGTGATCATGGTAGAGAATTTGAAAACAAAAATTTTGAAAGATTTTTTGATGAAAATAATATTAACAATAATTTCTCTGCTCCTAGAACCCCTCAACAAAATAGAGTTGTTGAGAGGAAGAATATGACATTGGAAGAAATGGCTAGAACCATACTTTGTGAAAATAATCTACCACGATACTTTTCGGCCAAGGCTGCCAATACCGCTTACTTTATCATAAACAGAGTTATAATAAGAGTTTCTCTTAAGAAAACTCCATATGAACTATGGAATGAAAGAAAACCTAACATCAGTTATTTTCGCGCTTTTAGATGCAAATATTTTATTTTAAACAACAACAAAGAACCTTTGAACAAGTTCGACGCAAAATCTGATGAAGGTATTTTTCTAGAATATTCTATATCTAGTAAAGCGTATAGAGTATTCAACAAAAGAACTCTAGTTGTTGAAGAATCTATACATATTATTTTTGATAAAGCTAACCTTGGTTCTTCAAAAGATTTCTATGAAGATAACTTATTAGACATAGAAAAATATGTTGGAGATATCTTCATCAAAGAAAAGGAAGAACCCAATCAAGAGGAAGCTTTAAATTCTCAACAAAACGCAGTCCAACAGATTGCAGAATCTAAAAATTCAAAAAATTTAGACTTACCTAAAGAGTGGAGGTATGCTCATGGTCACCTGAAAGACTTATTCATTGGTGATCCATCGCAAAGTATCAAAACTCGTTCCTCTCTACATCATGTTTGTGGTAATTTAGCCTTTTTTTTAGACTGAACCAAAATATTTTAAGGAAGTCGAAAACGATGAGTTTTGAATCTTGACTATGCAAGATGAGTAAAATCAATTTGAAAGAAACAAGATTTGGACTTTAGTCCCAAGACCTAAAGAATATTCCATCATCGGTACAAAATAGATTTTTAAAAATAAAATGGATAAGAATGAAATAGTTCTTAGGAACAAAACTCGATTGGTAGCCCAAGGTTATAATCAAGAAGAAGGCATCGATTTTGATGAGATTTTTGCTCCTATGGCTAAGCTTGAAGCCATTAGGATGTTGCTTGCTTTTGCATACTTTAAAATTTTCAAACTCTATCAAATGGATGTCAAGAGTGCCTTTTTAAATGGTTTTATCTCGGAGGAAGTTTTTGTGAAACAACCTTCTGGCTTTTAAAATTCAGATTTTTCAAACTATATTTACAAACTTACTAAAATTCTCTATGATTTAAAGCAAGCACCTAGAGTTTGGTATGAAATGCTAACAAAATTCTTGCTTTAAATTGAGTTTTCAAGAAGAACAATAAATACCACTCTTTTCATCAAGTCTCAAGGAAATGATATGTTAGTTGTACAAATTTATGTAGATGATACAATTTTTGGTGCAATTAACAAATCTCTTTGCAAAGACTTGACTAAGTGAATGCAGGAAAAATTCGAAATGAGCATGATAGGTGAGCTCAACTATTTTCTCGGACTCCAAATCAAACAAACTCAAGAAAAAATCTACATCAATCAAGCTAAATACACGAGGGACATATTGAAGAGGTTTGACATGCTAAAGGCAAAACCTATGGGAACTCCAATGTGTCCTGCAACAATGCTTGACAAAGATGACGATGGCATAGCAGTGGACAAAAAGCGTTATGAAGGTTTGATCGAATCCCTCTTATATTTAACTGCTAGTAGACCGGATATTATGTTTAGTGTATGCATGTGTGCTAGATCTCAATCTAATCCTAAAGAATCACATGTGACCACCGTTAATCGCATCTTTAGATACCTTTTAGGTACATAAAATCTAAGATTATTTTATCATAGAGGATTAGCCTTTTAGTTATTTGGCTATTCAAATGCTGAATTTTCCATATGCAAAGTATATAGGAAAAGCACAAGTGGTACTTATCAATTCCTATGACACTCACTAATCTCTTGGTTTAGGAAGAAGAAGAACTCAGTAGCCTTGTCTACAGCCGAGGCTGAGTAGATTGTAGCTGGAAGCTATTGTGCATAAGTTCTTTGGATGAAACAACAATTAGAAGACTATGATTTTCATTTAAATCATATCCCTATTAAATGTGATAACACTAGTACAATTAATATATCCAAAAATCTTATACAACACTCAAGAACCAAGCACATAGATATTAGACATCATTTTATAAGAGATTATGTGCAAAAAGAAAATATTGAACTTGAATTTATAGGCACAGATTACCAGTTAGCAGACATTTTTATAAAACCTTTAAATGAAGAAAGAATATGCTACATTAGAAGAGAACTTTGTATGTTATGTGCTCCTAATTCATGATTTATATGTCATACTAACCATGTCTTTTCGTTACATTTCGTGTATCTGATGTTCTTCTGAAAATGTGTCGACACCACTTGAAAAAGTGTTGACACAATACTGCATAGAAGTGGCACTGTGAGAAAAGTGTCGACCCCTTTCTATTCAGTGTCGACACCAATTGGTTCTCTGACTCTCGGTAAATTTGTATCGACACAAATCTCAATCGTGTCGATCCAAATGGCCGAATGTGTCGACACCATATAAAAACTGTGTCGACACAATTTCTTATCTTCGATACCCACACTCGATACGAAAAGTGTCGACACCAAATAAAATTAGTGTCGACACAAATCGTTAAGTCTATAAATAGACATATCGGTCCCACGAACAGTCACTTCGTTCTCTCTCTCTCTCTCTGTAACTGTTCATCTCTCGCTCTTTCTTCTCTTAAACCCTGTGCCGACTCCTCATCCTCTTCCTCAATCCAAACCCAAAATCTTTCATTATGCTGCCAAAATGATGGTAAAAGGAGCAAAGAGAACCGAAGATGGATCATTTTCGAGCCCTAGAACGTCAAAAAGGAAGAAGACGACCAAAACGCCGACGGCAACGAAGGCGACTACGATTCCAGAGAATGTAGCCTCTTCTGAGGTAATCTCTTTCAAATCTCCTAAGATTCGACAACTTTACTATTCTTTTTTTGTAAATCGTAAAGTAGTGCCCAGTCGTTCTATAAACTTTGATTTCTTTGACTCTGTCGAAATAAAATTCAAGGATCTCTTTTTAGGCCTTTGGTGGGAAAGGCTTCTGCAAATCAAAGAACCTCACTATCCCACACTGGTTAAACCTCTTTATGTTCACTTTCACATGTCCTTGATTCCGACCACCACCATCACCACTTGGGTGAATGGTAAAGACATTGTTTTGACCCCCTCTTCCTTGAATGAGATTTTGAACCTCCCTCCAGGGAAAATCTGTGTTTACCATAGCCAGAAACCTATTGAGGTTGAAGGCTTCTCTTTTTCTGAATATGTTAAAAATATATTTAAAAATGACGACATCGACCCTACCCAGCCTTTAGAGGCTAATTTATTGAAGCTTAAGATGCGTCTTTTGCATCATATGGTCAACCACATTTTTCTCCCTCAAATGAAAAAATTTTGTGATGTCTCATACATGCACATTTTCATAATATAGTATATCCTTGAGAAGCATAAGCATAGCCTCGGTTTCTTGTTCATCTCCCATATGCTTCACTCCCACAACAAGAAAAACTCCTATCTCCCACATGGGATGTACCTCACACGTGTTTTTTGCCATTTTAGCATCAATTTATTTGAGGAGAAGGCTATTGCCTTTTCTAAACACGACTTGTATGGTAGCTCCTCCCTTAAACATATGCAGATTACAAATGTTGATGGAGTCTGGACTATAACTCGTCGAGGTACTCCTGTATCTACCAGAACTCCTCCCCCTGCACCTCAAGACAATTCCTCTATCCCTATTGATCTTGATTCTCCTCCCTCTCAACCTGTTGACACCCCTGGTCCATCATTTGTTCCTCCTCCTCCTCCCACTTTCACTTATGTTCCATCTACTCCACAAGCATCATCTTCTGTTCCAGTCCATATTGACCTCTCAGAGGTTGTTTCTTTAATCAATTCCTTGTCCTCCAAAATGACTCTCTTTCAAGAAAAAGTCGGCCAAGACTTTTTTGACCTGAATCACTCTGTTTCTTCCCTATCTGAGAAAGTCAAACACCTTGACAAGACCAATCGAAGCCTCCGGAGAGACGTGAAATATGCCACTGATGCCGGAAGAGTCCTCTGCAAAACAATGGATGAAAACATTACATCCATTGTCAATTGCAATAAGGGAATCCTATATCAAGTGCGAAAAGAGTATGACCAAGGCATTGTAACTGTTGTTCATGCTAACTCCCAGAAGGTGGAAGAACATCTAAAGTGGATCAAAGAAGCTTGGGCAAATCAATTCAAGCCCAAAGAGACCAAATAAGAAAAGGCCGCTCGACTTAAACGGGAAGCTAATCTTGCACTGGTTGCACGCTACGATGCTATGGCTGCTGCTGAGGCGAAAGATGAACGAGCGCGAGCATCAAAAGAACGGGCCTTTGCTAGCAAGGAGAAAGCCAAGGCAAAGAAGGATTTCAAGCGTTTCATGGACGATCAATAGTCTTTTTTTTTTTGAAGATTACAAAAGGGAAGAAAGTAGAGAAGGGGAGTGTGTATGTGAAGGGGAGTGGGAAGAAGAAGAAGAAGAAGAAACATCAAACATTTCTTTAAGTTTTTTTTTTAAGGTGAAGTTGTAAAAGTTTAAACATACATTTCTTTTGGTTATTTGTTTTGAATGGGTTGAATGGTTTAACTAATTTAAATATTTGAACAATTTTTTTTTGAATGAATGATCTATATTAATATATCTGCCTATAAATATTTTGTTTGATGGCTTGGCTATGAATATTTAGATATGTGATCGGATAATATAAATCACTTTGCACATATTCACTATTTCGCACAAATTTTTAATAAATTCAGAATGTTTTCTTGATTATTTATTTCAAATTATATTAAATCTGTATGCTTTCTGAATCTTGAATGCCTAGTCATTATAATTGCTTATATTATTTAAGCCATATTGATAAGGGAAGAACCCTTATTCAAAAATATTTTTTAAAAAATATAAATATGGTTGTAATCATCAAAAAAATGGAGATTGTTAGCCCAATGGCATTTTATTTTAATTTTAATAATTTTCACAATTCATTTTCTAATAATAAATGGATTTAAATTATAATATTTTATATTTTCAAAATAAAAATTTTAACACATTTTGAACATTTGAATTGACACTTTAGCCAAAAGAAATGACTTAACTCTCAAAAGAATTAAAATACTTACATATTCTTTGATAAGAATATTTTGTGTTGAACCCAATTGAAAAATAAGTCAAACATTTTAAAAACAAAGTATATTTGAAGCAATTCAAGTGTGTCAACCCCTTTGATCAAATAGTTTGATACCCTAACAGTTTTTTTGAAGTTGATCTTCAGGTATCAAAATGTTAATATCGACACAAACAAATTTTGTGTCAACACAAAAGAGCCAAAGCTCTCAGGACTAAAAAAGAGTCGACATAAATCAGTTTTGTGTCGACACAAATCAGTTTTGTGTCAACACAAAAGTGATCCTCACTTTTGGTATTCAAAAGTTTGGGTCGACACAAATGTAAATTGTGTCGACACAAAGCAACCGAGACCACCTGCAGATTCTAGGTGTTGACACCAAGTTGAAGTTGAGTCGACACAACAGTCCCGAGCCTGCCTACAAATTTTTGGTGTCGACCCCAAAGTCCAAATGTGTCGACACAAAAGAACCGAGGCTCCCTGCAGAATTTAGTGTCGACGCCAAATGTAAGATAAGTCGACACAAATGGTCCTCCGGATGTGAAGTTTCAAACGAGTCGACACTAGATTCAAAAGGTGTCGACACCATGATGTTGGTAAGGTAGATTGCAGAAATTGTATCAACTCCTCTTAAAATTCGTATCAACCCAACCACTTGAAGATCCTTGCCCAAGACACTTTGTGTCGACACCAAAGGGAGTTGTGTCGACACCGGCGACGGAAATTCAAATCGGGGCAGATCTCAATGGTTGAATTTTTGGTATTTATTACTTTCACCTACCTCCAATGGTCATGAATACACAAGAGCCTATATAAGGATTAACTTCTCAGTATTTAATCCAACTAGAGACACGCATTTATTGTTCTATTGCTTGAATCAAATCTCATTACTCTCAAGCTTTCATTTATTGTAAAATCGCCAGCTTTTGTTCCTCATCTCTCTTTACCTTTTCATTTATTATAATTTTTTTCTCTAAAGAGAGTGAGAGTTCTTCATTAATACTCTTTATTTATTGTATTCAAGGGTGAGTCACCTTTTATCCTTTGAGTGAGTAAGTAAATCTCATCAAAGAAGAGTTTAAAAGAAATTAGAAAAAAATATGAATTTGTTTTCATATGATCTTTTTGAAGCTGTTTAGGCTTGTGAATGTGCCCATAAACATTCAGTTTATTCAAGCGAAATCTTAAAGACTGTAAAGGCTTTGAATACGCCCGTGAAACATTCTAAATATTGAAAATACTCAATAGAGATCTTGAGAAGTGGACGTAGGCTTAGGAGAAGTCGAACCACTATAATTCATGGGTGTCTGGTTCTATTTCTCTATCTCTAGTCTTTTAATGTTTGTATTGCTTCAATATTTGCTTATCTAGCTTTATTTGATTACAATATTAAAAGACTTTCAAAAAGGTTTTAATATTTTTATTTATTTTTAAGACCCAATTCACTCCCCTGTTGGGTTGCCTATAACTAACATACATGTTTTGAAAAGGCACAAATTATGAGACCCGATTTCATTTTATTTCCATAATGTTTATTTGATGTGTTGGTTTTTGCTTTAATTGTTGCAAAACAGCATGTTTTTATATATGTGTTATGTATGCGGGGGTTTGATCCTGTTTCTTTTTTCGGATTTTCACCCAGCGATGACCGCTCGAGCGGGCTTGTGGTAGAGAAGTTAGGTCAGTGGGGACCGCTCGAGCAGATCTTTGTTCACTCGAGTGGGTCTGTGGCAGAGAGTTTAGTCGGTAGGAGGATCGCTCGAGCAGATAGCCTGGCGCAAAAATCTATAAAGATAGCTCTTGTCTTGATTTTTTAGCCAAAGTTTGTTCTACAAACTTCTCTTATCTCTCTATACTAAACCTCTACTTTCTCTCTAGCTTTTTGGTGGGTTTGGGCTTAGTTGTTGGCGATCGGATAGTGGATCCTTCTTATCCTTGCCGAGGGCTTCGCGTTCATCCGGACGAAATCTCATTTTGTTAACGTTCGTTTTTCATTGGAGTTCAAAGCTTCGAGTTTTAACTAGCCGAGGTAGGATCTTAGACTATCTTGCTGTTAAAGGGTGCTACATGTGATTATATGTATTTTCTACCATTTTAAAATGCTATAAATGTTAGATTTTGTGTTTACAAGTCGGTAGACGTGTAGATGTCCGTGGTTTTTAAAAAGGTTATTTGAAAACGGAGGAATTTATGTAAAGTTATGAAAACCTAAGTTTGGAGGTTTGGGACTAACCTTTGGGGTTGAGCCTTGGCTTTTTTTTAAACGTTTTGGTAGAAATAGTGGAAACGTTTTGAAAATGTTGTTTGGTCTCCATAGTTAAATGGATGATGTGGCGGAATGCCATTGGACATTTTGTACATGATTAATATATGATTTTTAATGTTTTTGTAGTCGAGCTACGTGTTTATTTTTAATGATTCGATAGATGTTCCGTGAAAGTGCGTGTGTATTTTGGCCGCCACTGCTCCTCGGTATAAATTCAAAAATTTTGCACAAGTAGGAGCTTCGCTCCTTCGGGTTAATCCCCATAAATCAAGTCGTTGCCCCAGTGGGAGGCGTGCGTCATTGTGAATCCATATAGAACTCGTCATTACCTAGCGGGTCTTTGCATTGCCCGGACCTAGGCTAATGGGTGAGAGTCTATAGTTGTTACCTCTGTCCCAGGTGCGACAGAGTCAGTACATAGGGATCATTGTCCATCGTTGGAATCAAGTGAAAATTAATGTTTTGTTATTGTTTTCTTTAACTGTCGAACGTTATTTGCATTGTATGAAATGCGTGATTTTGAGGATGAAAAATCGTTTTGAGGTTGATGAAGTCGAGGCAAATGCATGGTTCTTTGCATTATACTACGTGATTGTATATCATACTTTATTTCATTATAATCTGCTTCTATTTGATTTTGGCTCACATTGTGGGATTTTAAAAATCTTTTTTAGGTGACTGTGATCACGAGAGATGATCTAGTCGAGCCCGAGAAGGCATAAGCCTTTTCATAGTATTCCATTTTGTTATGGGATCATGTACTGTTACATGTATTACTTGTTTTTTGAAGCAAGTTTTATAAGTCTTGAGGCGATATATATTATGCATGTATGGAATGTATGTTTGTTTTGAGAGAGGACCCTTCGGTTGATAGTAGTTTCTTCGTTCTGGTTTGGGGTTTTATGCTTTCAAAGCTTCAATTTCATGTTTGAGGATTGATTTTCCTTATCAAATAAATGTTTTATCCCTACAATTTGTTTATTCAAATCCCTATTCAGAGACCATGCTTTTAGGCATATTTTTTAGACTTAAGAAAAAATTTTGGTTTCTGACTGGAAAAACTCTTGGGCGTCTCATTGTTCGAGTGGGCCTCTGAGCGCTCGAGCGGACAGTTGCTATGACTAAAAGTTGGTTTTGTTTTTGAAAGGAAGTTTTGATTGGAGAAGTTTGAGGGTAACCCTTTTTTATCCAAAATAGTATATTTTTGTTATTTCTTTTACAAATAAAATCTCATTTTCATTTTGATCTTTGACCCGTTTGGGCTCAGGCAATTTTGGTGGATGGTGGTATCCCAAAATGGTGGTTCGGTAGGCTTTTTGCATGACCCTCGGTGTTGGGGTGTGATAACTTGGTATCAGAACTCTGGGTTCGAATACCTAAGAGCCGGGGAAAGAAATTGCATCACCCGTGAGGGTAATTGTGTGTGCTTGATTGCATGTGTTTAGATGTTTTGATAACATGAGCATGAGGATGTTATGTATACGTGAGCATGGGGGGTTGGACCTTAGGATTGATTGGTCTTGTCTTCGAGCGTTTGGATTAACAAGCTTGGACGCCAAGTTAGAAATGCGTTTGGCCGACATATTATCTAACAAGGAATGTAAGTGGGTTACCCAAATCAACTCATCACTTTTGCCGGTTCTCCTTGGTATGTGAAGTGTGTCTCCGTGATCTTGAATAGCTATGTGTTAGCATGATTATGTGTTTTGTGTTCGTGATAACATGATGAATGAAATCTTATGTAGTTATGTTGCTTTCGTATAAAAGTTATGTCTGCGCGGAGAGAACGAGGCTGTGGTCGAGGCCATGACTTTGGTGATGTGCCAATCCCTGATGTTGGGGATGCTAATGCTCTCCAAGGACCGGTAGATGGGATAGGTTTGCTGCGTGAGATGGTAGACTTCATCTGTCAGCTAACCGAGGCGGCTAGGGGGAGGGAGAGAGTACTCGAACCGAGGGCAACTGTCGTAATGCGAGAGTTTCGACGTCTTAACCCTCCTATCTTTGTCGGGGATCCTAATCCTAAGGTGGCAACAGAATGGTTGGAGCTTGTGACTAGGATTCTAGATACACTACAGATAGTTGAGGATGATCCGAGAGTTGCATTTGCTGCATTTCAGCTGAAAGGGGATGACCATGAATGGTGGAAATTTGTCAGGACTATAGTGGGAGGCACATGGGATGCTTTTATAAAGGTATTTTTGGAGAAGTACTTTCTCGAGTTCTTGAGAGATCTTTATCGGGAGGAGTACCTTTTCCTTACCCAGGGGGTAATGACTGTGGTTCAGTACGAGGCAGAGTTTACCAGCTTGTCCCGATTTTTACATGAAATTGTGGCTACAAATGAGTTGCGCACAAAGAGATTTGAAAAGGGTTTGAGGCATGCGATCCGAGATCGAGTGGCAGTATTTAGGATGTGCGTCTTTACAGAATTTGTGGAAATAGTCATTACTGTGGAAAATACCATGAATGAGACGCGCAAGACTAGAGAGAGTAGAAACCAGCAGAACGGGGTAGGTGCGCAAAAGGTTGTCTGGTTCGAGTTCTCATCCTGCGGGATCATATCAGCAGCAGTTTTTCTGCACCAGCCCCCTCAGTGGCTTCAACGGGAAGGTCGGAGCAGAGAGAGCTCATTTGTTATCAATGTAGACAGCCAGGGCATCGTGCGTTGGAGTGCCCGCAAAAGAGACAATTTCAGGGTTCAGTGCATGTTCAGTCACATGGGAGAGAACCACCGGTTTGTTATGGGAGTTGCCAGTCAGAGCACATTCGTATGAACTATCCTCGAGGAGGGAGTGTACAGAGTGCGGCATGTGCACCAGTTGTTCCGTCTGCATAGGGACGATAGACTTATCAGCAACCTATGGCTCAGACGTCTAGGATTGTAGACAGGGGTGCCTCAATACAGTCAGTACGACTGTCGACAGTTCAGGGCTACGATGGGCAGACTAGAGCACCACAAGGCAGAGTATATGCCCTTAGTGATCCCAGTTCTTCCAAGGCACCAGTCATGCCTGATGCTATAACTACTACATCGGTGATCAGAGGTACTCTCTTAGTGTATAGATCATGGGCTAGTGTTCTTATCGACGCGGAAGCATCGAATTCCTTTATTTAATCTGTTTTTGCATCTGCTTTGGGGTTAGAGACAGATTTGTTGGGTAGTACGTTGTGTGTAGAGACCCCGGTCGGTGCGAATGTGGTGTTGGGTCAAGTTTGTAGATTATGTGAGTTAGAGGTCGTCGGTCGCTGTTTAGAGTTTTATTTCATCATTCTAGACATGACCATGTTTGATATCATCCTAGGGATGGACTGGCTGACCACCTATCGTGCTTTTATCGATTACGATCGACGGAGGGTGTCGATTTGTACGCTTAGAGGTGATTACTTTTGTTTTGTGGGAGATCGGGACGAGGGTTTGGTGTCCATGCCCGATGTTATTTGGAACCGAGGAAACCTGGGTTTCCTTTTTTCTGCTCTCATGTTGGATGAGGCGGTTGGTGTTCGAGGGGAGTTTCCCTTGTGGTTTGCGACTATCCAGATGTCTTTCTTGATAATCTGTTTGAGTTGCCACCGAGTCGTGAGGTAGAGTTTTCTATCGATCTTGTTCCATGAGTCACACCTATATCGATGCCATCTTATCGCTTTGCACCGGCTGAGTTGTGAGAGCTCAAGGTACAGCTTTAAGAGTTTCTGGTACAGCTTAAAGAGTTTCTTGATAAGGGGTTTTTACGTCTAAGTACGTTGTCGTGGGGAGCTTCAGCTCTTTTTGCTAAAAAGAATGATGGGTCCTTGAGGTTGTGTATTGACTACCGAAAGTTGATTCAAGTAACGGTGAAAAATAAGTATCCTATGCCTAGGATTGATGACTTGTTTGATCAACTAAAGAGTTTAAATTTCTTTTTGAAGATTGATTTGAGGTCAGGGTATCATCAATTGAGAATTAGGGACGAGAACATAGCGAAGACCGCCTTTCAGACTCATTATGGTTACTATGAGTTCTTGGTTATGCCGTTCTGTTTGACAAATGCTCCTGCGATATTTGTGGGCTTGATGAATTGTATCTTTCATCTGTATTTAGACAGTTTTGTGGTTGTGTTCGTGGATGATATTCTTATCTACTCACCTACGAGAGAGATGCATAAAGAACACCTACATATTGTTCTACAGCTTTTGAGAGATCACCGTTTGTATGTGAAGTTTGAAATGTGTGAATTTTGGATATCCTGGGTCAGGTTTCATGGACTTGTGGTATCGAGGGGTGGAGTCTCAATAGATTCTTTGAAAACTGACGCAGTGATGGATTGGGAACGATCAAAAAATGTATTTGAGATCTGTAGCTTTTTGGGTTTGACAGGCTACTACCGACGATTCGTGAAAGACTTTTCTAGACAGGTGCACAAGTCGGTGAACGCGTGGATGTCTGTGGTTTTCAAAAATGTGATTTGAAAATGAAGGAATTTATGTAAAGCTATGAAAACCTAAGTTTGGAGGTTTGGGGCTAACCTTTGGAGTTGAGTCTTGGTTTTTTTTAAGCGTTTTGGTAGAAACGGTTGAGACATTTTGAAGATGTTGTTTGGTCTCCATGGTTAAGTGGATTATGTGGTGGAATGCCGTTAGACATTTTGTACATGATCAATGTATGGTTTTAAACGTTTTCGTAATCGAGCTACGTGTTTGTTTTTAATGATTCGATAGATGTGCCATGACAATACGTGTGTATTTGGGCCGCCATTGCTCCTCGGTAAAAATCCAAAAATTTTGTGCAAGTAGGTGCTTCGCTTCTTCGGGTTAATCCCTGTAAATAAAGTGGTTGCCCTAGTGGGAGGCGTGCGTCGTTGTGACTCCTTATAGATCTCGTCATTACTTAGCGGGTCTTTGCATGGCCCAGACCTAGGCTAATAGATGAGAGTCTATAGTTGTTACCTCTGTTCCGGGTGCGGCAGAGTCGGTACATAGGGATCATTGTCGGTCGTGGGAACCGAGTGAAAATTAATGTTTTGTTACTATTTTCTTTAACTGTCGAACATTATTTGCATTGTATGAAATGCATGATTTTGAAGATGAAAAACCTTTTTGAGGTTGATGAAGTCGAGACAAATGCATGGTTCTTTGCATTATACTACGTGATTACATATCTTGCTTTACTTCATTATAGTCTGCTTCTATTGGGTTTTGGCTCACGTTGTGGGATTTTGAAAATCTTTTTCAGGTGTCTGTGATCACGAGAGATGATCTAGTGGTGCACGATAAGGCAAAAGACTTTTCGTAGTTTTCTATTTTGTTATGGGATCATGTACTGTTACATGTATTGCTTGTTCTTGGAAGCAAGTTTTGTAAGTCTTGAGACGATATATATTATGCATGTATGGAATGTATGTTTGTTTTGAGAGAGTACCCTTGGGTTGATAGTAGTTTCGTCGTTCTGGTTTGGGGTTTTATGCTTTCAAATCTTCAATTTCATGTTGAAGGATTGATTTTCCTTATCAAATAAATGTTTTATCCCTACAATTTGTTTATTCAAATCCCTATTGAGAGACCATGCTTTTAGGTATATTTTTTAGACTTGAAAAGATTTTTTGGTTTCTGATTGGAAAAACTCTTGGGCGTCTCATTGTTCGAGTGGGCCTCTGAGCGCTCAAGCGGACAGTTGCTGTGACTAAAAGTTGGTTTTGTTTTTGAAATGAAGTTTTGGTTAGAGAAGTTTGGGGTAACCCTTTTTGATCCAAAATAGTATATTTTTATTATTTGTTTTGCAAATAAAATCTTATTTTTGTTTCGATTTTTGACCCGTCTGTGACTAAAAGTTGGTTTTGTTTTTGAAATGAAGTTTTGGTTAAAGAAGTTTGGGGTAACCCTTTTTGATCCAAAATAGTATATTTTTATTATTTGTTTTGTAAATAAAATCTCATTTTTGTTTCGATTTTTGACCCGTTTAGGGCCGGGCGATTTTGGTGGATGGTGGTATCCCAAAATGGTGGTTCAGTAGGCTTTTGTATGACCCTGAATTTTTGGGTGTGATACAGATAAATTTATTTGTATTCTTTATATGTGCTTTCAATAAGACAGATAAATTTATTTGTGTTCATTACGTGTACTTTCAATAAAAGACATATAAATTTATTTATGTTTTTCATAAATATTTTGAAAAGGCACGGATAAATTTATCTCTGTTCTTTATACGTACTTTCAATAATACAGATAAATTTATCTGTGTTATTCATACATGTTATGAAAATGCACAGATAAATTTATCTGTTATAGAGCATTTTCATCCCAAAAGAATTTTGCGTGTTAAAACTTTTATGCGAATAGATCTTACTCATTAAAAAATCTTATGCTAGATGAAAAATAGTAAACGACCTATAAATTGAATTACTTACCAATTTTTCATTTTTACAAAACTACGACTGATCATTTTTATTTTCTATTATTAATTTCAATTATAAATTTTATATTTTTTAAAATATTCATAATTTTTGCTACAATTTATAGTTATTTTTTGGGTAATTACACTTACCTTCCCTGAAGTTTACCAAAATATCAACTAATTTTTCTGTGATTTTTAAAATGTTATTAACCTCCAATCTGGTTTAATTTTTGCATCAAATTAGTCCAACCGTCAATATTTTCGTTAACTTTAACAGAAAAATTATTTAAAAATAAAAAAAATAATAAAAAATTATTTTCTAATTATTTTGTGTTTGAAACATTTTATTATTATAATTAAAAATATTTTTTATTTTAATTTTTATTTTAATTTATTTTTATTAAAATAAAAATATTTTTATTTTTATTTTTATTTTGTAATTATAATAATAAAATATTTCAAACACAAAAAATAATTAGAAAACAATTTTTTTATTATTTTTATTTTTTCTAAAAAACAGTAACACTGTTTTTTTTAATAAAAAATAAAAATAAAATAAAAAATATTTTTTAATTATAATAATAAAATGTTTTAAACACAAAAAATAATTAGAAAATAATTTTTTTTTATTTTTTATTTTTAAACAGTGTTTTCGTTAAAGTTAATGAAAATATTAATAGTTGGACTAATTTGATGCAAAAAATAAATAAGATGGGAGGTTAGTGACATTTCAAAAAGTACAAAAAAATGTAGTTAATGTTTTAGTAAATCTCAAAAGAGATCAATGTAATTTATCCAAATTAAACAAAATAGAGAATAAAACGATCAAATTACCTTAAGTTGATTAACAAACAAACCTAATCTCCAAGCTCTTGCTTTCTCTTAAATTAAGATAGTGTAAATTTTATTATAGCAAAAAAAAAAGAACTTTAATAACAAAAATTACGTGTAACACGTCCAAAATTATTAGATTTTTAAAAAGTATAATTTTTCTTGCCTTTCAAAAAGTATTATTTCCTTCCATTTTTTTTATATCCATGACATTTTTTCCTCTAATTGAATTCAACTTTAATATGATGATTATTATTATTTTATTAATTTATTTTTATTATATATATTTTATTTTGTTAAAAAATACAACAAAATCATCACACATACCTTCCTGGAATGCCCAAAGGGCTTGGGCAAGTTGGTCTTTTTACTTCTGACAATTGAGATAACTAAAAATATCATATCATTTTAAAAAATTAGAGAGGTAATTTAGTCTTTGTTTCATTTCCATTAACCCCATTAGATTATAAGAGAAGAAGATATAATTTGTCAAAATAAATGGAGTTGACTGTATTTGACTCAAATTTTAAGAAAGATTACTGTAATTTATCTTATTTTATTTGATTTCTCTTAAAAATTAGCTTGTTTACATTAAAAAAAAATCACTTTTAAGCTACAATACTTAGTATTTCTAAAATGTTCACTCATTTTTTTAGCTTTTTCCAAAAAGAAATTTATAATATCCCAAAATTATTAATATTTTTTTTAAAATAAAATAATTATAATACTCGCAATTAAAAAGTCAACTCTACTCTTAAAAATAAAATCAAAATTATCATTGTCTTAAATATTACAACTTAAAAAAAAACAAAGAGCATATTAATCATTTCAATAAAAATAAAAAAAATTACTCTAAATAAATTATTTTAAATAATTTAATTATATTTTTTAAAAATATTAAATTTTTTAAAAAATCGAGTTTTTTAAACATTTCAAACATAAATTACCTTTAAAAATAAGTATAGGGCAACTAAATAGTATTTCTATAGCAACTAGGGTTATGAATTTCCAATTTAGAGGATAATATACTCTGTATATATCAACAAGCGAGAATCATCAACTTATTTGTACAAATAGGTATGATCCATATAATTTCAAAAATTAACAAAGATACCATGGAGTAAATAATTTAATCAATAAATATTTAATTATTTATTTAATGTGGAATTAATTTATAACTTCTTGTTCTGATTTTATGTACAAAATACGAATACAGATTTAAATTGTCAACCCACTCTAATATAAATAGTGGATAAAAGTGTCCGTAATAAAATGTATTTTTAATTTGAAAAATAAAAATAAAACCTATAATATGAAAAATAATATTTTTTTAGGTAATTAAAAAAATAATATTATTAGATAATTAGAAGTAAAAAAAACAGTGAAACCAAATAGTGCAAAGAAATATAAATTCCCATTATAAATAGTGAATTCCCACCATTAAAATTTCTATCAAAACAAAGCCTTCTGTGCAACAATAATGATACTATCTCTACTGTCCCAAAAAATCATTCTCCAATCATAAACCTAGAATACCATAGGAATATATGGAGAAGATGCTGAATTAACCTTTGGTGGTCCAATTATTAAATATTTTTAAAATACTGTATAATTGATGTTATGTGATATTTTTAATTAATAAATATTTATAAAATAATAATACTTTATAATTAAAGTTATAAATATTTTTAAAAAAATTAATTTATTATTAAAATTAATAATAAAAAATTAAAAATTACTTATAATAATTTAGCCAAATACCACCGTATAGGTTTCATTTTCACCTCCGATATTATTGAGCTGGGGCAGGATAGATAGAAAAAGTCAAAAAAACGTGAAATATAAAACTGACCATAATGGAAGGTATTTTTAACTTTAAGAAAAAATGTCACGAATAAAAATAAAATATATAACATACCCTATTTGACAAAAAAGCTAAATCAAAGTATGAATTTATAAAATTTGTATTCAAACTTTCACATCATTTTAAATGACAACAATATATCTACTTGATAATTTATTTACTATTAATATCAATTATATATAATTATAATAATTAATTATATAGAAGAATAACACTATCCAATTTAAATAAGGAACAAAATAGTTAACTTTTTACTCAATCATTCAATTTAAAAAAAGCTAATTTACCAAACAACATTATTTCAATATAAATAAGCTATGTAACTAAAAATGCAAAAAAAAAAAAAAAAAAATCTAGCTTTGCTTTAATTGTGCCCCCGCTTGTGAATAAGAGTGATCGGTACCCAGAGATTAGTCAAGATGCGTAATCGGTGCTTAAAATGCACCGTTTATATCTTACAAATTACATTACCTAACTCTCGACTTTATATTAGATAAAATATTTTGTAAGTGTTTTAGTGTTAACATTAAAATAGGCAAAAATGTGGAGAAACATGCCAAAACACGAAAAAGAGCATAAAAGCGTTCTGGATCTTTTCGTCAAGATGGTGGATGATAGAAATATTTCGTTCGGACAAGCGTCTGGACGATTTTGGGTAGAAACTTTTTGTCTGGATGAATGTCTGGATGAGGCACAGAAATTCAGTATGCAAAACTTAAAAACCATATAGCACAATGAACATTATAAATAGGCAGCCTTGGGCAGAAAAGTGGATCATTTATTTCGGGAGTCAGTAGAATCACAAAAGGCAACAATTAGGGTTCAGAAAGCAGCTATAGAAGACGAAAACAGAGGTTGAGAAGCACTTTTTCTTCAACTTGTATGAATTGTAGCCACAACATAAGCGGCTAAACTCTTTGGTCTAGGGTTCGATGAAATTCTAGTCCAATATTTAGATTTCAGTTAGGATTTTTAGTTTGTTTCAATATCAAATTCATCTTCGTTATATGATTTTATAGACGTTGAGTTTTAATTAACGGGTGTTATCGTTTTTATTCAAATTTTTACTTTTACTTTATATGATTGCGATTGCGAGATCATGCAACTATTTTAATATCATGTTTCAATACAAACGTGAGATAAGTTATCATGTGATTGGACAGATTGTGCCGAGTTTTATACAGACGACTTGTGCCAATTCATATAGATTATGTTAGGTTTGGTTAAACGTATTTTTTTTTAATCACCTAAGTTAGGACTGTAGCTAGAACGAAATTAAGTTGAATTGTGAAAAAAATAACTGAATCTTAACAGATCTAAGCTATTTGATTAGGGTGAATTCAAAACCCTTAGATCTTCTCTTCTCATCTAATCAATGCTTTTAATTTAGTTTTATTTATTTTTTGTTCTTAACTTAATAAAAAGAAAATCAACTTTTCTATTAAAGAATCAGATCGATATTCTACTTATAGAGAATTGTAATGAAGCTAAATAATTTTTTGACTTAATTGTTGTTCTATCGAATAGTAATTAAACTTAAACAATATGACATATCAATGTGCATATATTAACTCCAAATATATAGACAGTACGATTTGGTTGAGTCAAAAGCAAATAAGTAGACAATACAATAATGAAGATAAAGAGACAAAAAAGAATGGTAGATCAAAGAAATGAATCCAAATGGGTCCCTTTCACACCAACGTACCAATTATCCAATAGTTGAAGATTTGATGGTTTTAACCTCCGTTTCACCTTTTTTTTAAAAAATATTTATATATATACAGTTCTCATACAAAATAACGCATTTCTTTGTCTAAATTTTTAGTTTAATTCGAAACATTTGTTAAGTAAAGCAATTTAGGTTTGAAAATGTATGTGACTTTATTTAAACTTGTTTTATTTGTACAAAACTCACTTACACTAAAGTGACCTTCCTACTTAGCAATTAATTTGAAAATGTTAGAAAATACTGTCTTAACTCTTGTGTGTGTGTGTGCGTACATATATACATGTATGTATTTTTTTTTTTGAAAAAAATAGAAACTCATAACTCTGAAATCACAATAAAGTAACTTTGTTATTGCAGTAAGTCCCACCAAAACATGCATCATTGTGACTTGCAGTTTATAGGTCACCATTACATCGTTCTGTAGTTGATTGTCTTTTTTTAAAGGTCACCGTTCCATAATTATCTAATAAATTGACCTTTTTTTTAAATAAAAGAAAGTTAATTGGCTGTTTTAAAATGCCAAAGAGTATAGTTGCAATTAAGTTATGTTTTTCTAAGTCTAAGATTTTTTAGAAAGCACTATTGAATCTAACATTCCATTTATTTTGGCAAAAAAATATTATTTTATATTTAGTTACGAATTTAAAAATAATAGTACTAGTGATTGTGATAGTATTAATATTGACGACAACGTTGGTAGTAATTGGCGGCAACAACTATGGTGGTGGTGGTGGGACAATGGGGGCGTCAGCGGTGATAGTGAACGCGATGGTGGTGGTGGTAGCGATGGTGGGGTGATGTTGGTGTTGACAGTAATAGTGGGGTAGGGGTGGCGGCGGCGGCGGCGGCGGTAGTAGTAGTCGTTGCAGTGTTGGTAGGCAAGGGGTTAACCGTTGTGATAATTGAATGGTGGTGGTATGATGGTGATAGTGAAAAGATGGTGGTAGTGGAAACAATTACGGTGGTCGGGACAAAATGGGTCGTGGGATGGTGGGGGTGGTAGTAATAGCAGTGGTGGGAGGGTAGTAGTTAAATGGGGTGGCGGCGACAACTGTGACGGTGTTGGTGTAAAATAAAATTAATAGATATGTAACTATTACGAATTCTAAATAAATAAATAAAAAAGTAAAGTAAATTAAACAGAAAATATATTTATTAAATATAAAAGAATAATTAGTATGTGATAAGAGAGACACAATTTCGTTGTCTTAAAACTATTATTATCTTTCTACGCGAAAGTTTTTATGGACAATTCACCGTCTCAAGATTCACCCAAATCATAGCCAATCCTCTTAATGTTCACGCACACTAAAAGAAATATGAACTCGTTTATGTTTATGATCGAACTTGTCCAAAGATATTATATAAAGAAAAGCAAGAGAGAAAATGAGATTTGTGAATTTCAAAGTATATAAAACACAAAATCAAAAATTGCTTTATATAGACAAACTTGTGTCTCTTTACAAAAGGTAAAGCCAAAAGTCACACTTTTTGGCTGAAGAGCCGTTGGACAGAAGGCTGAGAATTTGAACTACAAAAAAATTATAAAAAACACAACAAGTGGTAACAAGGGTTTGATGGTGGCGACAATGATGGTGGTACTGAAAATAGAATTAGTGGTTGCAGTGAAAATGAGTGGTGGCAGTAGTACTGAAAATAGAATTAGTGGTTGCAGTGAAAATGAGTGGTGGCAGTGATAGTGTCAATGACGATCTGGTGGTGGTTTTGGCAATGACGATAGTGGTGGATTGAGTAGTGGTGGGTAATATGATGTAAAGAGTGAAAAATAATTTTTGACACTAAAAAATGAAAAACAATTTCATTAAAATTAATTTATTTTTTATTATCTATTTTATTTTTTGTCATTCCAAAAACTTAAAAATAAAAAAATATATTTTAAAAGTCAAAACAAACTGAACGTAACTCTATTTTCAGAGTGAAAATTCTTTTTTTAATAAGTAAAAAATGAAAATTTTCATATTGAAAACTCAGTCAGAGAATGGAGATTCTCGTTGCTTTTAAGCCCCAATACATTCCACCAAGACAGACAAAACATAACTATAATGAATTAAAAATAAAAGAATGAAAATAAAAGTTGATCATTAGTGGGAATCTATTCATCTGAGAAATGATTAAGCTTATCCATTCATTTTTTTCTGGCATCAAATAAGAATCATGGACCCACAATAATAGATATCGACACAGTTTTGAAAATAAAATGGTTAGGATTTAAATATTAATTTTTAAATACAAACGAAAATAAAAATTATGCACACACTAAAAAAAAATCAGGTAAGAATTTATGTAGTTCAGCACAACCTGTCTATGTTCACGGGTGCGAGAGATAATCCATTATAACCTTAGAATGTATAATTTCGATATCAAAAATACCTCAAAATTCGATACTCACAACTCGATCTGAAACAAACCTTGTTTTTCTGCTCAAATGTTACTTCCGTACTCCCAGTATTTTTCAATATCTCTTTACTAGGATAAAGCTAGGATTTTAATTTTAGGGTGGCCAAAAACTATTATGTCTAAAAAAATTATAGTTAATAATAAAAATTATATTTAGTATATCATAATAAAAAAATAACATATACACAGTTTTAATTAAAATATTTGACGATAAGAAACTTACAAAAATAACATTTATACAATTTTATATATTTTGTTTGCTTTAAATTTATATTATATATATAAAAAATTGAAACAGCTGGGTTGGAGGGTTCAGCCCCCTCTCTTCCTCCATCCTCCTTACATCTTTATTCTCTTTGATTCAATTCTTAACAAACCTATTAAAATAATAAAATTTATATTTATAGGTAAAAATCATAAAACCCTAACTGTAATATAATTATGAAACTCTAAAATTCTAACCTCTATATAATTATAAAACCCTAATAATAGATCCACATAATATAAGACACACAATCAACAAAAATTACCTTGTCTATTTTTATTTTTATATTTTTGTATTTTACTTCTCTCCAAAGGGAACAATTTTGGGAAATTTTGGGCTTAATTACAGTGAGTTCAGGTGGTTGATTTGATTTTTTTAGAATTTCTCGAAAATGTTATTTAGATAAAAAGTTAAATTAATTGAATATTGTTAGTATTAGATTATATTGATCCTTAAAATAATTAATATATATAATCTTAAAAATAAATTATATATATTTTAAATATTAATGTGATATGATTTTGTAGCTATTAATATTCAATCTTTACAAAAATTATACAATATATAAATAGTATATTGTATTTTTGGATGAATGGTTTGCATCAGTTTAAATAAGGTTCCCAAATGCAATGCCTTTTCTATTAAGTAAATATAGTTATTCATGAGAAATTATACAGTAATTATAGAATATTTTGTGACATTATTCACGTGGAATTCTCACTTAGCAACATAGCAAAAATTTTTTTGAATAAAATAATAATAATTTATTTTTATTATTTGGTCAAAACACAAGTATAATCTACTTAGCGTGTATTTAGATTTTTTTTCATTTATTAAAACTTAAAAGCACATATTAGTAATACTTAAAAAATACCTAAATTATTTTTTGTTATTATGAAACACATTTCAAAAGTAATGGAAAACAAGAAACACAAGAAATACGCAAGGTGAAAATTGGTTTTGTTTTAGTCTGGTTTAAAATTGGATTTATAATGTGCTTTTGGGCTTTTTTTTTTTTTTTTTTGTATAAGATTTTTTTAGTTAATTCTTTTAGCACTAATCTAAATAAGTACATTTTTTTAAATTTCTCTCATCACAAAAGAATCAAAAGAATAGAAATTTCTAACCCAAAAATTTCTCTAATCTAAATAATTCTTTTTTTCTTTCTTGATCAAAAGTTTTTACTTTTTATGTTAATCTCATCAAAATGATTTGAAAAAAAAATAATAATAATCAAAAGATTAAAAATTTTCATAAAAAAAGCAAAATTTACCAAATTTACCCAAACAGGCCTAACTTTTCACGATCAATTAAAATATTAGTATTAAGCAATATTTAGAAAACTTGTAAAAACAAGCATATCCCGGTAAATTTGAATATACATTTCTTACATGAAATGGGTTCAAAATAATTGTGGAACTTATTCAATGTGAGAGCGATGCGTTTAAATTTATGATATTTATATATGCATTTAACATTTTTAATTATATATTACTATTTTTATGAGCTTTTGAAGTTGTTCTTAACTCTTTACTTACTTTGTACTTCAAAAGATTGTCTCTTTTTTTTCTATTATTTTAATTATTTCATTAGATAGGACGCTTGTCTTATTTTTAAGGATACATAGAAAAGGTGAGAGAGGATTTGAAGATCAAAATGGTCTCTCCAAATTCACCATTTTAGAGTTTATATTATTTTAGCAATTTACCACTGGTAATGAAAAAAATGGGTCACCCCAAACTCACAATTTCAGAGTTTATATCATTTTAGCAACTTACCACTTGTAATAAAAGGGGGTTAGAGGGCTTGGGAGTGTGTCATTTTAGATCGTGGTATATCACACGAGCACATCTTTTTTTATTTAAATTTGTTTAATACGCTTTTTTTTTGAATTTGCACCAATCACAATTATCTGTGATACTTCCTCGATAAGCACTCTAAAAGGTACGCTTCCTCGATAATCACTTTAAAAGGTATAGTGTAAAAGAAAACGAATTCTAACTATAAAAATTTACACAATAGGAGAACACGCTAGTACGAAAACAAAATGCATTTTTTCTTATAGTATCTTACCAAACTCAAGTTGTTTGGAACGTTAATTCTAGTTTTCAACTTATTTGTCAAAGAAAATTTTATAATGTGCAATGCTTTTTTATTATTTTTATTTTAATTTCAGTTATGATAATTTTATACTTTAATTATAACATGCACTTATAACCAAAGATGATAGACACCCAGTTAGTTATCTCAAATTTGATTTTTTGTTATTTCAACGCTGATTTTAGTTATAATATAATTCTTATCTTAACTTTAATTCTTAGTTATTTTAATTTAAAAATCTTTTATTTTAACTTTTACTTTAATTATACGAATTTAAGTTTAAGGTTCAATACAAATAGTGAGGACACTAGCCGGGTCCATTTCTCAAACCCAATTTGTTTCATGAAATCATATTTTCAAAACTTATTTTCCATCATAAGTTAGTTGAAGTTGTGTTCACTTTATTAAATCACATGGGTTGGGAAACAAGTTAAAAGCATCATGTATTGGAAATAAATTTTTTGATCACTTGCTTTCAAATAAAAAAAATAAAAAAAATTATCCCGCTTTAAACAACTAACTTATTTTTCATAATAAGTTAGATGAAATCAAACATTAACCCGTCAGGATAGCTTAACAATTTTATATCGTCACTTGACCAATTATAAACCTAGAGGTCTTGTGTTCAACTTCCGCTGAGAGCGTCCTAACTTAATCGATATCCATAATTTACAGGTGATTGCAAGTATTCAGAAATTTTACGCTTTAGAAATATAACCAAAAAGCCCTGCCTTAAGGTGTTTCCTCTGTCATCAGAAAGAAAAAAAAAAGTCAAACATGACTTCAAGCCTAAAGTTGTGATCACTTTATTAAGCTGTGCATTTGAATCTAACTTTTTTATAAGATTTAGTTTGGTTTTAGTTAAAGAACAAAAAACAACATTGGCCCAAATGAGATCAAAAAATTAAAATTGACCAAAAACTTTTTAAAAAGTTCACATATAACAACAAAAAAACCAACTTAACAAACTTTTTTGTTAGAAAAAAATAGAAGTTTATATAAGACATAAAAAAAAAAACACCTACTTACCAAGTTTTTTTTTTTTTACTTTTTTTAAACTTTAACCCAAATAAACATACTTTTTAGGTTTATCCAGTAACAAAAAATCAAAAAAATTAAAATATATAAAAAATCCATAAAATACGGGAAAAAACTCCAAGAAGAAAGCCATTATACTTTTTAGAGCAAATGTAATTTAAACCACGTGAGTTAGGAAAGAAGTTTAAAAAACAACCTGTATTGGAAAATGACATTTTAGACCACGTGCTTTATAAAATTACCAACAAAAAAAAAGGTTCCTCCATCTCAACTAATGCCAGTAATTAACCATCAGAATGCGATTGCCACATTTGATTTCATCAGTCACAAGGTGGGCAGTTTGTCATGCAGCTGTGCTAGTCACTATGTAAGTATTATAAAATTGTTCCCAACAATCACAAAAGAATACAGCAAAATAGAAACTTTCAATACAATTTTAAGAAAACTCTTCAGATTTAGTTACTCTAAAACCTTCCTCTATCTTCTTCTGCCATCCTGGTAAGGTCCCTCGCTCTCCTGATCTTTCAAGAAGCCCAGAAAGGCAAGAAACCCAAAGAAGAAGAACCCACCTGTCCAGCCACCGCCACCCCCCCCCCCCCCCCCCCCCCC